>CAUYPK010170617.1:0-50618 GCA_963574355.1 Loris lydekkerianus
AGTTTATTGCAGAAAATAAATGAAAATATAGTATCCAAAGGACTTTTCCTTGTCAAAGATGTCTTTTAGACTAAACTTCACCTGGCCAGAAGATGACTCCTTTGCCTTGTCCCAGAGAAGGGGACACTGGCCTGTGGGGAAGCAGCTTGCCAGCTCAACAAGAAAATCGTTGCAATGATCAGCACTATCTGAAAGCCAAAAAGGGCTTCCTAGAAAGGGCTAAGTCAATGGGTATTAAAGCAATTGGGTGGCAAAGTGTAACTGCCACCTTTTAACTCGAGATTTGAAATTTATGTCGGGAAACTAGACCTTGTGAAAATATTTTTTATACAATATTAGACCTACTATGGGCAATGGAAATTACCCAAACTACCACATATTGTTGGACAAAACAGAAAAGACCTGAGTTAGCCTACCACGTCTCTTAGGCTCCAGGACCAATCTAGCTTTAAGTCCCAAATATAGTTAACCACTTAAAGGATAGGTGCTTCTGTTAGGCTTCTTTTTCTTTTCTCTTTTTTTTCTTTTTCTTTTTATTTATTTTTCCTTCATTAGCCATTCTGTCATCACATTTTTTGGTCAAAGCAACATACACTACACGTTACTTGTTTATCACTTTATTTTATTTTTGTTCATCACTTTCAGTTCAGCCAACTACATTTAAGTATCAAATACACTAAGGGCCAAATAACCTCCTATCGTTCTTCTCTTCTTCTTTTCTGGAATGGTGTAGGTGTATTTCTTGAATAAGTGCTGTCAATTTAAAAAGTCAACTTGAAAATACACTCTGTTTAATAAAACAAAAGGAAACTGCAAAAACAAACAAAAAACATCTATTATAAAGAATTATACTCGATTACTTTAATTTTGTTGGTAAATAGTTTGTGGAAAATTGTTATATTAGTGCCTATGTGATATCCATGGGTTAGCCTCTTGGCCAGCACAGCCTGAATTACTTATGCCAGGACATTTATAGGAAGTTTGTTTATATGTATTTTAATCCATGAGACTTTATATATTAACATTTATTTAGATCTATCTGTAGTAGATTTTTGCATGGATCTTGCAGTCTTTAAAAATCTGTAGATCTTTTGTAAAATTTACACTGAAGTATTTAATACTATAAATGGTACTTCTAAATTTCAATTTCCAAATGTTAGCACTAGTTTTTATATGTTGATCTTTGTATTCTTTGAGCTTACTAAACAGTTAACATTAATTTTAATAGCTTTTTGGGTAGGTTCTTTGGGAATTTCTATACCGATAACATTATGTCCTCTGCACATAGGAAGTTTGCCTTCTTCCTGCCCAGTCTGAATCCCTGGGCCTGGGCCTTCCACTGTGGTTGGCAGCGTGGGGAAGAAGGGCAGTGTGGCCTTGACCCTGATCATACAAGGAGGCGTCTAGTCTCTCACCATTAAGTGTGATGTTAGCTGTAGATTTTTCACAGATGGTCTTTAGTTCCTAATTTGCTTAGATGTTTTAGCTAGACTACATACTGCATTTTTTCTCCAGATTATCCTTTTGCATCTATTCAGATGATCATATGGTTTTTCTTCATTCTGTCAATTTGATAAGTTACATCGATTTTTTTTTTTTTTTTTTTTTGAGACAGTGTCAAGCTTTCGCCCTTGGTAGAGTGCAATGGTGTCATAGCTCACAGCAACCTCAAACTCTTGGGCGTAAGCAATTTTCTTGCCTCAGCCTCCCAAGTAGCTGGGACTACAGGCGCCCACTGCAACACCCAGCTATTTTTTGTTGCAGTTGTCATGTTGCTTAGCAGGCCCCGGTCCAGTTCGAACCCACCACCCTAGGTGAATGTGGCCGGCACCCTGCCGACTGAGCTACAGATGTTGCCACTTACATTGATTTTTGAATCTAGAACCAGCCTTATATTCTCAGATAAATCACAGTGGTTCAGATGTGTTACCCTTTTTAAATGGTGCTGGTTTGATTTACTAGTAGTTTGTTGAGAAGTTTTGCATCTGTGTTCATGTGGAGCCCTGGTTTGTGGATTTCTTGTGGTGTCGTCTGGTTTCAGTGTCAGGATAACCGTGGCCTCATTGTGAGTGGGGGGAGTGTTCCTCTTCTGTTTGGGGGAAGAGTAGGTGTAGAATTGATATTGATTTTTTCCTTAAATGTTTGATAGAATTCACCCATGAAGCCATCTGGGTCTGGAGTGTTTGTTGTTGTTGGAATTCATTGCCATTTTCGCTGCTGTTAGAGTTCAGTGCCTTTCAGGCACTTGGTCCTTTTCACGCCGGCTGTCAGTCTCTGCGTAAAGCTCTGGTGGTTTCTTGGGCCTTCCTCCCTTCTGTAGGCTCTGTTCTGCTGCCTCCTCTCCCCTCTCCTTCCTGAGGTTGGTTGGTTGGTTGTGCCATTCTCCTTTTTTCTTTATCAGTCTGGCTATAGACTTATCACTTATTGGCCTTATAAATAATCAGATTTTGGTTCCTTTGAATTTTTTTTTCTGTCATTTTTCTGTTTTTCATTGGATTTTCACTCTCTATTTGATTTTTAATGTAATGAATTTTTTTAGAGACAGGGTCTTACTCTGTTAACCAGGCTGTAATCACAGCTCATTGCAGCCTCGAACTCCTGGGCTGAAGGGATCCTCCCACCTCAACCTCCCAAGAAGCTAGGACTATAGGTGTCCACCACCCCTGGCTAATTTTCTTATTTTTTTTTTAAATTGTATTTATTTTATTATTATTTGTTTTTGAGACAGAGTCTCACTATGTCCCCCTCAGTAGAGTGCTGTGGCATCACAGCTCACAGCAACCTCAAACTCTTGGGCATAAGCGATTTTCTTGCCTTAGCCTCCCAAGTACCTGGGACTACAGGCACCCACCACAGCACCCGGCTATTTTTTTGTTGTAGTTGTCATGCTTGTTTAACAGGCCTGGGCTGGGTTCAAACCTGCCAGCCCCAGTGTATGTGACCAGCGCCCTAACCACTGAGCTACGGGTGCCGAACCTTTAGTTTCATATTTTGTAGAGATGCAGTCTTTCGATAGTGCTCAGGTTGGTCTCGAACTCCTGGCCTCAGGAAACTTTCCCACTCCACCTTGCTAGGTACTCGGATCACAGGCATGAGCTACCGCCCAGACTGATTTCTGCTCTTTATTGCTTCTTGAGTAATTGCCACTTAGCCTTCACTTATTAAAGCATAATTTATTAATACATCCAGTGCACCTTTCAAATGCTTGTGAGTTTTGGCAAACTATATAGTTGAATTGCTGCTACGACCATCATGACACAGAACAGTCCATGCCCCATGCTCCCCAGGCCTCTGTGTGGTCACTGCTGTTTCTGCCCTTCTGTTTCCTGGGCGTGGAGTTCACTCATAGCCCCACCACTCACAGCCTGTCTGGCTGCCCTCCCCAAAAGGGCCCCTTCTAGTGTGGTCCTGTGTGGTGTGACTGCTGGGACCTCGTTCCTGCTCACTGTCCAGGACTCTTCCTTTGCACAGATGGCCCCTCCAGATTAGATGGGGGCTTGTCTACTCACTGTTATAGGGACTTTGGGTTTCCCCCCCAGTTTTTGGCAAGTTTAAATAATCATTTTATGTTTAATTTGCATTTCATCTAGTTTCTTAGAGTGAAATCTTAGGTTATTGATTCAAAACTTTTTGTTCTCAGTTTCACTGAGACATCTATGTGTGAGGGACTTCACCTGTTTTATGTGTGCAATTCAGTGGATTTTAGTATTTTCAGAGTTGGACAAGCTTGGCCACAATCTAAAGTCAGATCATTCCCGTCGCCTTGTGCTGTTGCCACTTTCTGCAGACCTTTCTTCCTGTGCCTGTCTCTCTATGAGTGCTGTGGGGGTGTCTTTCTGGGTCTTTAACGTTTCCATGGTGCTCTGTGGTACTGCAGCCACATTGTTGGTGATCCCGGGTAAACTGAGGAAGCAGAGTGCATAGGAGTGTGTACATGTGTGCCCACCCTCACATGTGCTCAGCTCTGCCCTCAGGCGTGTGTGCCTGCTGCTCTGCCCTCATGGGTGTTTGTCTTCAGCTGTGTGTCAAAGAGGGAGATGTTCTTCAGGCTCTCCCTGGAGGTTCTAGCACCACAGACTTGACCTGAGCTCTGGGACGCTGAGGGGCGAGGTTTGCTGAGTCTGTGCCTGCTGTGGGCATTTGGGCCGATTACAGCCAGTGAACCTCTTGGTCAGCCCTTGTCTGCAGAGTGGAGCACATTGGGCTGCTCACTGACCAGGGTCGTGAGGACGGAGCTTCGCCTGCTCCCTGGGCTGACCCCCTGCAGTCCTCTTGGTCCCAGCCTGGGCCTCCTTTGGCTCTCAGGGTGAGCCTCCTGGTGTCTGGAAGATTCCTTCACTCTCTGGTGAGAAGGCTGGACTTGTGTTCTCTCATCACTGAGGGAAGAGTTGTGCTCAGCCATTGCCGGAGAGCCCAGAGAGGTCACCATGGCACTTCTGGGCCTCTGGTATCTCTCTCTCCCTGAACTCTGATGAGGGTGACCCTGTAATTGTTTGAGTACCTGCTCTGTTTTTGTGCCTGTAACCCAGGGAGCCCTGGCCTGCTTTCTAGTCATTGCTGCTTTGGTTGTGTTTGGAGAGTAGGGTGGGGGCCAATGGAGGGCTGTGACTCTTGGGATGCTGTGTCCAAGTTGGCTGCAGGCTGTAGGGAGGTGTCCCCGGGCTCCAGCAGCCCCTGCTGTCCATGAGTTTTGGCTTCAATCCCCTCCCTTAGATGGTGTGGGGGCTTTGCCTGCCCCATGCCTTCTTCCCCCCGCCCTGTTCCAAGGGAGTGGAGCAAGCGGCCCGGGGGGGTAGGAGGTGGTGCTGAGATGGGCTCAGGTGCAGTGCTGTGGACTGACGCTTCCTTCCTCTGAATTCCTGCAGACTACGTCTACTTCGAGAATTCCTCCAGCAACCCGTACCTGATCCGCAGGATCGAGGAGCTCAACAAGGTAGCGTGGGCCCTGGCAGCCGCCTGCCACTTCCATGGGAGGGGTGGTGATTCTCTCACTTGAGGAGTGTTGGGCTCAACGGGCACCCTCTGGGTTCCCAGTGTCTGTCTCTGTCCCTGAGCTCTGACGGGGGCTGCTGTGTGGGATGAGACTGTGTCCCCCGACCCCACCCAGAGTGGGTGGCCTTAGGCTTTGGGGCTGTCTTTGGGCCACTGCCTGCTCAGGCCTCAAGGACCAGGGCCTGTGTCACCATGTGGGCCTCCCCTGGAGACCAAGCCAGGTCCTGGTGGCCTCATAGGGGTCCTAGTAAGGCCCTAGGCGATGCTTGAGGGTCCATCAGAGGAACAGTTGTCCCCTCAGGGGCCTTAGCGGATGGGACGATTCTGGAATCCATCCGGAAACCAAGGGCAGCAGTGCTCAGGGTGGCCAGCCTGGGCGGGCCTACTGTGGAGGGCCTGTCCCCACCCTGTTCACCTCCTTGTCAGCTCACAGCACAGTCTCCTTGGGGCTGTTGGCTCTGCCACCATAGCTGGTGGCATTTGTGAGGGCCAGGGAGCCCCTCTACCGTGAGTGGTATCTGCAGGGAGCCTCCAGGGCAGCCACTCTGCCCCTTGCCAGGGACTGGGCGGGTTCCAAGCCTGACCCTTCTGTCTTCTGCTCTGTCCTGTGGTGGCTTGGAAGTCAGGGTGGAGACAGGCATTTCCCCCACTGTGGACACATTCCCAGCAGAGCGCAGGGCTGGTCACTAGGCACTTGACAGCTTCACCGTGCTCCCAGCTGGAGCTGCCGGTCGTCACGCATGGACCCTTGGGGCAACTTTGGTGTGTCTGTGAGAAGTGCCTCCCTGGACCTGGGCCTAGTGGCCATGGTGATGTGGGACTGTCAGGATGAGATGGGGATGTGTCCACAGTGGGGGAAATGGCTGTCTCCCCAGTGGGGCAGGCATCATACTGCCTCAGACTGTGGCCCTGAGTCCTGCCCTGGGCTGCGGGTGCCTTGGCAGGGGTGGGTCAGGCCTGCCAAGCTCACTCAGGGCCTTTCTCTATGGCATCAGCCACGAGCCTAGGGACAAGGAGAGTGGAGAAGGGGTTTCTATTCCCCTGACGCCCTGGCTTGAGCGCCAGGTCTGTTGGTAGCATGGGCAGTGACCATACATCCCCAAGCCCACTATGTGGAGGCCCTGCCTGCTCGTAGGATCTGCTGATCCCTGGTGGGCACCTCATGGCAGGCACTCTGTGGCTGGCCCTGCTCATAGCCCGCAGGAGCCTTGGGTGGCTGGCATCTACATAAGAGCTCCAGTCACAGTGGCCGGCCGGCCGGCCTTCCTGAGTGTTGGACAGCCAGCCACTCACTCATGTGTCTCAGCATATATTTGAGGTGGGCCCTGCTGGCCCTGCACATCCAGTTGCTGGCAGCCCTGCTGAGGTGGGCCCCGTTGGCTCCGCACACCCAGCTGCTGGCAGTGACCTGCCTCTTAGGAGCTGGTGCCCTTGCCTCACCTCTGGCGCAGTGCCAGAGTGCAGGTACACGCAGCAGCCACACTGGGGGCTGTCGGGCTGGGTTTCTAGCCTCTCACCATGTGGGTTCCCATCAGACCATGGCACCAAGCTCACTCGGCAGCATCCTGCTTGCCCCAGGATTCTGCAAGAATGGCACCTGACATGTTCTAAGCTCCTCAGGGCCAGGCCATGTGACCTGTGATAGCTTAGAAGTCTGAGTGGAGATAGGTATTTCTGTGCAGGCGCGGAGGGGCACTGCCTATCTCTCCCATGGCCACTTCAAGGCAGAGCAGCTAAGTGCCTTGCTGGGGGTTCCCAGCCCTCTGACCACAGGTCCAGGTGCTCAACATGCCTGAGGAAACTATAGGGCCCATGGCAGAGTGTGGCCAACGACATCAGTGTGAAACTCCAGGACTCCAGGGGTGGGATAGCAGGCTGAGGGCTGCCAGGCTAGAGGGGCTGGTTGGTAGTGAACGTTTTACCTCTGTTCTCCCATTGGCACCCTCCCCAAAGTAGCAAGGAAGGAACAGCAGTGCCCAAAGGGTGAAGGAGCTACCACGCGGAGAGGGATGACCTAGAGGCAGCTGTGTGCAAGGGTGGGAGGCAGGGATGTGTGTGATCTACATGGACAGTCGAGGCGGGGGTGTGTGTGATCTACATGGACAGTCGAGGCGGGGATGTGTGTGATCTACATGGACAGTTGAGGCGGGGATGTGTGTGATCTACATAGATCACACACATAGACAGGTCGAAAGTCTGTTTGGGGGCCACAGGGACCTGCAGAGCCCCACACTGGACTGCAGCAGGGACTGGGGGCTGGACACAGGCACGGGTTAGCACCCAGCTCTCCTGTGGGGCAACCCGCCCTCTTGGCCCAGGCCCGGGAAGGCCTCAGAGCTTCTCCTGTGTGCCGGGGCACTACCATCACCATGCATGGTAGTATGCACTGGGCTTCCCCCCTGGGAATCTTGAGTCTTTTGGGGCGGTGAGCATGGGAGCAAGTAGGGACATGTGGGGCAGAGCTGGGAGGAGAACAGCTACAGGGAACACAGCAGAGCAGAGCCGCCCACTGGCACTCCCAGAGGAGGGGAGGTGCGCCAGGAAACGTGGGCAGAATTAAAGGCAAGAAGTGAAAAAAAAACGGAATAAAAGGGTCAGGTGATAAAGTTGAAGACACTCCCAGACAGTAGAAGGGAACAGCAAGGAGAATACAACATTCTGGAAGAAAAATGACGGCTCCTTCAAGGCACACGTTAAAACGTCACAGCGTGGTGGGAGATGTCTTCAGGGAGAACAGCGGAGCACCACCCTTTCCATGGTGCTGTCTTGGGGGAGAAGGCCAGGCAGCTCAGCGAGTCCTGTACCCTGCACACCTGGAACCCCATGGAAGGTGGCCAACTGAGAAGGGGAGGTTAGAGGTCGTGGGGGCATGAGCTACCAGCCTACGGTGGCTGGGTTCCCCCGGGATGCCAGGAAGACCACAGCAGCTGGGGCCCTCCAGTGTTTTGAGCTCTGCTGCTGAGCATCAACCTCAGCAGGAGAATCTGCGCTTCTGATCGTCAACCTCGGGAAGCAGCGCCTGGGCCAGAGGACCATGTCGGAGCTAGCCTGCCACCTCTGCCTGGTTAGCGGTGATCAGGGAACAGGCACTGAAGTGACTTAACCCCAGCTGTGGTGTCATGAGAGTGGCCAGGCTGGTGGGCATTTGGGTTCACGTGTCACTGCAAATGTCACGATATACTTTGACATCCTAGACTCCACATTAATCACTGAAACAATCTCAGCATGATGAGGTGTGTCAGGGGAACCCTGGAGCCAGTCAAATCAGCCCCCAGAAGGAGATCCTTGACCAATGAGATAAGTGAGGTGGCTCAGAGTGTGGTGTCCATGCTGAGGCCCACTCATGGTGGGATGTGTAACTCAATGGGAAGAAAGAGGGTGGTGTCCTACTGCAAGGAGAGGCTTTGGGTGGCACTATGGCACGCCCTTGCTTGGTGTCTTATATGACAGTGCACCATGCACTTACACGACTGGAGCTACAGGGTTGTGGCCCCCACCTCACTGCAGACATGGTGTGAACTCCTGTTAGTTCCTCTCACAGCCCCTCAGTCCAGCCCCAATTCCTGCACATTGTCAGCTTGGCCGACTTGCAGCAGCCGTGGGTGTTGTAGGTCTAGTGCACAGGCTCCCAGTCCCACCTGGCTCCTTTCCTGTTTTTTATGTAGATCCAAACTGAAGCCTGTAGCTTCCCCTCTCCGCCCCCCGCCCGTATGTTCACTTTGGGGTACAGAGGAGCAGAGTTGGCCTCCGCCACTCAGGCTGAGGGCAGTGCAGGATCTGGCTGAATTCCACCGTCAGAGGGTGGCGCTTGCCGAGCCTGGCTCCCAGAGCCTCTGAGCCCTGCCAGCTTGATGGGGCCTTTTCATTGCTGGAACACATTCTCCAGAGTTCCCAGGTGGTGCTCGGAGTGGATGGAGGTTGAGAGGAGAGGGTGGGTTGAGGTGTGTTGAAGTCTGGGCTTGTCCCTTCCCAGGGGGCTTCTCTGTGCTCTGAGACTTGCTCCCTTTGACCTGCCTGTGGCTGGAGTGCTGAGATGTGGCTGTGGTTACACCTGAGGTCCTGGATGGGGCAGGGCCACAGGCAGGTGGGTCCAGCCTGGAGCCCGTCTGGGAGCTGTGCTGGGTGGCGGTGTTTCTCAGGTGCTTGTGCCCTGCTATTGCAGACAGCCAATGGGAACGTAGAGGCCAAGGTGGTGTGCTTCTACCGGAGGCGTGACATCTCCAGCACCCTCATCGCCCTGGCGGACAAGCACGCAAGTGAGTTCCAGCTGCTGCCCCATGGCCTACTGGCGGACAGGGTGGGTGTGCGGGGCTGGGTGGGTCCTGCCTCCCCCAGGGTGTGCTCTCAGGGTTCTGGCCCAGCTGGCCACCTTCTTCCTGCTTGCTCTGACTTCACCTGTCCTCTCCAGCCGGCTGCGGGTGCCCTGTGTGCTGGGCTCACCCACATGGGGCTTGGGGCTAGGTTAGTGATGTCTGTGTCTACGGCACCCCTGGGATCTGCCCCTGCCCATGTCCTCTGTGTGCTTCTCGTGGGCATGGCTGGCATACCTGTCCTTGGTGGAAACTTCTTGTTTTTTCTTCTGTCATTGCTTTTGGAGGCATCTCAGAGCTGGTTGGGCTGTCCTGCAGATGGGTCAGTTCTGGGGTGGTCCAGGCTGGGGCCCAAGGCTGCTGCCTGGCCTGTGGTCTCTGTGCTCGTTTTCACTTTACTGAGAGGTTTCCGCTGGTGCTTGAACAATGTTTTCAGAAAGCAAGTCCCTCTCCGCTTCCTCTTTACACTTCACACCTGAACCTGCGAGGGCTGCTGTGGGGACAGGCTGGGGGCTGCACCCTCATGCTCAGGGCTGGCCTGGCTTGGTCTGCAGCTGGTGCTGGCGAGCAGGTAAAGCTCCCACCTGGTGAACCAGACACAGCAGGGGTGCCCCGTTCTGGGCAAAGCAGGTGCAGAGGCCACGTGGGCAGAGGTGCACGGAGCAAGCCTGCTGGTGCCAAGGGGCAGCCACAGGCCATCCCTCCTGCTGAGGCCCTTGGGGATTGGGGCAGGAGGACACTCAGGAAGTTCAAGCTCCTACCTGGTTGCCCGGTGAGGTCTGACTGGGAACAGTTACTTTTCTCTTTGTCACTGGTGGGGCCGAGTTCTTAGTGTGTGGAGGTCCGGGGCCCCCTGTGGGGGTGCCAGCTCAGGTGGAAGGACCTTGACACTGTTCGCAGCTCCAGGCCCTGTAGGGTGAGTGCAGGGTGGCAGCCTGCCAGCCTCCTCCTGCTCTGGGGGCATTAGTGATGGGCTGCACCTTCCCTTCACTCCCTTCCATCCTCCTTGACTGGGCTCCCAGCTGGACCTGTCACTCTCTGGTGAGTGGGGGCCCAGCAGTTGCTTTGGGAAGGAGCGTCTCTCCTGTCTCTGCTCTCCGTACCCTGGTGGGATGCAGGCTGAAGCTGCCCCTGGGGTCAGTGCAGCCAGGCTGGGCCCCAGACCCTGAGCACAGGCTGGACCAGCCCCCCCAGGCTGCCTAGAAGGAGTAGCCACTTGGCCATATCTTTGTCCAGCTTCATGGGAGAGTTGGACCCTGGCTACCTGCCCAGAGAAGGGGAGCGTTAGAGCTGGGGCATACCCCTATGCATCCTGTCCCTGAGTGCTGTACCCTCCAGGTGCGGGGGTCTTGGGGTCTGTGAAGGTGTGTTCTGGAGGGTATTCAGTGGCTCAGTGTGGTGCAGGCCCATCAGTGTGGTGCAGTCCTGCAGGGCTGGGCATGTCTGTGGCAAGGTGGGCTCCTCTTCCGTGTTGGGGACCTGTTGTGGGGACTGCTGGCTGGGGGGCCTGGCTGTGGCACAGCCCTGGCTTGCCCATGCATCCCAGGGAAGCTGGCATTGCTGTTAAACTGGGTGTGTCCACAAGAAGTGCGGGCCAGAGCACTTCCTGTCCCTGGGCACCTGGTGGCAGGCCGGGTCCTTTACTTCGGAGTGCCTGGGTGGATGGTTTGAGGGTATGGTGACCTCAGTTCTGCTGTAACCTGCCAGAGCATGGCCCCCAGCCAAGGTGGTTCCAGGAGAGAGACCCCATGTAATGTGGACACAGGTCAGGGGTCAAGTTTTCCTGAAGGCCCTCATTGGAACTGGCAGGATGGGGCAGAGGATGGGATCCCAGCCCACATGGCGCCTGGAGGTGCCGGCAGAGCTGCCTTGGGCTTTGCTGCCTGGACAGCTGCCCAGGCACACTCTGCAGAGGGGACTGCAGCTGAGGACATGAAGCTGGGGGAGGTGTGCTGGTTTCCGGGAGCCGCCACGGGAGGTGGGGGGCAGCAGAGAGCAGCAGCAGGTGGGGTGGGGCTGGGGACAGTGGGGTCCTCATAGTGCACTCCTACTTCTGGGGCCTGGGAGAGGCTGGGGGCGTTTGGAGGAGTGGTCTAGGGGGAGGGCTTACAGCCTCTGCTCCGGGGGGACGCAGGCGCCCAGCTGGTTGGTGGCTGGGAGGTCTTCACCACAACTCTATCTGCCTGGCGCCTGGCCAGGGAGCCCTGGGTCCAGACCCTGGGCAGGGACAAGTCACTGGGGTGGCGCTAACTCTGCCATGGGCTCTCTGTTATATAGCCTTGTCAGTCTGCTATAAAGCTGGACCAGGGGCCGACAACGGTGAGGAAGGTAAGGTGCCTCCCATCTGTGTCCCTGGGCTGAGCAGGTGGCCTGCGTGCCTACTGCCCATGGCCCAACGTCAGCCTACAGTCCAGCCTTGCTGTGGCCTGGCCCTAGGGGCGTCCTGCTGGTGCAGAGAGGGCTGCAGAGGGCCTGGGGGATGGGGCACAAGCACAGAGGGCATCTGCCCCTCACCCTCCTGTCCTGGGCATATGGTAGTTGCTGCCTCGGTTTCCCTTCTTCCCTTCTTGCCTGCTGCTTCCAAGGCCAGTCCTGGATGCTGTCCCCCTTCTCTTCCTCTCCGGGCCTCGGTCCTGAGCATCTACAGGCCCATTCATGGGAGTGCTTGGCTTCCCAGGGCAAGGCAGCAGCACGGAGCCAGGTGGCCAGGAGAGAGAGCATTCTAGGATGGCCACACTGGCTAGGCCTGCACAGGGTGGGTGGGCCTCAGTCTGGCAGCTCTGCAGCTGTGCTGACTCGTGGACTCTCCATCCTTCAGGGGAAATTGAAGAGGAAATGGAGAACCCAGAAATGGTGGACCTGCCCGAGAAACTCAAGCACCAGCTGCGGCACCGGGAGCTGTTTCTGTCCCGGCAGCTGGAGTCCCTGCCTGCCACCCACATCAGGTAGCCCCGCCGCCCCGCCCGGGTCCCCCTGCTGCCTTCTCCCCTCCAGCCTGCTGGTCCTTCTCTTGCAGGGGCAAGTGCAGCGTCACTCTGCTCAACGAGACCGAGTCCCTCAAGTCCTACCTGGAGCGGGAGGTGAGGCTCTCCGGCCACTCTAGGGGAACAGCATCGTGTCCTGGCAGCCATTGCCAGGTGTCCTCCTGTGCTCCCCAACCTCAAGTCCAGATACCTGGGAGCAGGGCTTCCCTCCAATTCCCCCACTGCCTGCTCTGGGGACCATTTGTTCCTGGACAGCTGACAGGGAGGTCCCCCTGGGGAGGACAGAGTAGGGAGTGGGGCGGGAGCCACCCAAGTCCCTGCAGGAGGCTTGCCTGGCCTATGGTAGGCAGTGGATACAATCCTAGGTGGCTCCTCTGTCCCTTACTAGAAATGATCTCTAGGACTGCCATATACACCCAGATTCCACTTCCAAGTTGTGTCAACCAGGAGTGTCTCCAGACAATGCCACATGCCTCTAGGGAGCAAAGTCACCCCTGAGCAAGAGTGTGGTGCTGTGTTTCGTGAGGAATGGCTAGTGGGAAAGTGGGGTTTTCTGGGGCCTAGTAGGTTGGGAGCGTCTGGAGCAGTCGGTTGTGTAGAGGACACATCACAGTTTCTAGGGAACTATGGCTGGGCAAGGCTAAGAGCCCTGGGCCCGAGTCCTACTCCTACAGTGCTCTGGTCCCCTCTGTGCATAGCCCCGGGAGGCTGGTGCGCCATTCTCTCTGCCTTGGCCATTGGCCATGGGTGTCCCAAGCTAAGCCCCGCACCCTTTGCCCTGTGTGGTCCTCACTCCTAGCTTGGCCTGGAGCAGGCCAGTGAGCACAGGATGGGTGCAGAGAGACCTGCTTCCCAGGAAACTGGGAGTTTCCATAGGAGTCTGAGGATGCTGTGCACAGTTAGTGCCACACAGAGAAGGCTGCCACTGCCTATGGGCACGGGCATATGTGAGCAGCACGGCTGGCTCTGAGGTTCAGACATGGTAACAAGGCCGTCCATGCTGCATGTTTCTGGCCAGAGACGGCCAGGCAGGCGGGGACGGTGCTTTTCTGCAGATAACCTGAATAGTCTTCATGGCTCATTTTTCACTTAGCCATTTAGGCAGCCCGCAGTTGTGAAGTGATAGCAGGGTGTCTAACACTTGCAAGACACAGGAAGTGGCTTCCCCATTCTCCAGGTGGGTAGTCTGAACAGGCCTGAGGTTAGGATGGAATCTAACAGGCTGGGGGCATGGCAGATGGGGGCATGACAGATGATGTCAGCCTGGGGGCTCAAGCGCCTGTTCACACCTCCCGTGGTCTTCACAGATAAAGTCTTGACAAACGGACTCATGGCAGGAAGAAAACCCAACTCAACCAACCATGGCACACAGGGGCCAGACCCATCCTGCTTTGGCTAGCAAACATTGAGGACAGAATGCAGGCTGTCTGGTTTTCATTAATCTGAAGAAATGGCATAAGAATCTGTGCATAGCAGGTCTTGTGGGTGCCTCAGCCTAGTAGCTTGCCCTGGACAAGCCACATACTTTGTTCGGGAAGACAAGGACTCTGTGCCCTGCTCTTGGACACACTGCGCTGTGACATCCTAGTTTTCAGAGGCACCTGTTGAAAAAAAAGATGCAGGGAAGGTAGCATTCAGGACACAGCACAAGGGGAAATGGGATGAGGGCCCCCCAGATCCAAAAGTTAGCCAAGGAAGATGAAACACAAATAGGAGGGTGAGTTGCCACACCTGTCACCAGAGCACATGGGGTGATGACTCCAGGATGGTGTAAAGATGACCAAAATCAGCGGGCCATGGTCTCCACAGCACACAGCCACATGTCAGGACACCCACAGGGGAGGTTGGGAAAGGCTATGTAGCACCTGAGTTCCACTGGGGGGGAGGTGGCTGCCAGAAACAATGTCACAGTGAGGAGGGCTGTGCCCACCTTCCTGTCAATGCTTCATGGCATTGAGTCCAGAACATGCTGTGGTTATCTATCTGCTGACGTGTCCTGTGACAACTGAGGCATCCAAGGCTGTGCCCAGAGTGTCAGCTTTGTATCGTGTGACCTCCTGCTTTTCCTTACTCTTTAACACTTTTTTTTTTTTTTTTTTTTGAGACAGTCTCACTTGTGTCTCCCTCGATAGAGTGCTGTGTCATCACAGCTCACAGCAACCTCAAACTCCTGGGCTGAATCAGTCCTCTTGCCTCAGCCTCCCAAGTAGTTGGGACTACAGGTGCCTGCCACAGTGCCCACCTATTTTTAGAGACAGAGTCTGGCTCTTGCTCAGGCTGCTCTTGAACTCCTGAGCTCGGACAGTCTACCTGCCTCAGCCTCCCAGAGTCCTGGGATTACAGGTTTGAGCCACTGCGCCCAGCCAGCCCCTTTAACACTTTTTCATAAATTAAATTACAAATGGTTCTACAGCTAGAAATGTCAGCTCCACCTGGCTGAATTCTTGAGTCTAAGTCCGTCAGCTCTTTGGGGTTTCCAGGCAGGTCCCCGTCCTCTGAGAATCACGTCAGGTCTGTCGTCATCCTCCGTGTTTGTGTTTCTGTCTCTTCTATTGCTGTAGCTGCCACAGCAGCGTCAGGCAGGGGTGTCCCCTCCACCCTCAGGACCCCTGCAGCAGCCGCTTCCCCCAGGCCCCTCGCTACCTCTGAGGGCACGTGCTGATACCTTTGTCTTGTGTGGTGTTTTTCAGGATTTCTTCTTCTATTCTCTAGTCTACGACCCACAGCAGAAGACCCTGCTGGCTGACAAAGGGGAGATTCGAGTGGGAAACCGGTACCAAGCAGACATCACCGACTTGTTGAAAGAAGGTAGGGCAGCAGGGGGCCATATGGTCTGGGGCACAGCCCCTCTCCCTGCTCCCAACTGCTGGGTGATGGGTGTGCTGTGGCCTGGGGGCCAAGGCTTTGTAAGTTGGGGTCCTGGGGGAGCCCCAAGCCTCAGAGCAGAGCCTGCTGACCGGCTACCTCTAGCAAGTTGAGACTGTTTCCTGTTGACACTGGGTTTCCAATGTGTTTTAATGATCCTCTGTCTCTAAGAGTGGCCTTTTAAGTGGATCCACTTGTGTTTCCTGAGTGTTGCCTGTGGATGTTGGCTGTGGGAGGAAGGGCAGGGGCAGTGGATGTGGCCTCAGGGCTTGGAGTGCCTCACTCTCATGGCCCTCAGCAGCCTGGCTCTACGTGGTGGCGCACTTCACTGCCCTTCTCAGCCTGAAACCTGGTCCTCCTGCTGCGAGGTGGCAGGACAGGCAGGGATTGCAGCCCTGCTGGGTGGCACCAAAAGCCAGGCTGGGGAGGGGCTCCGGCATCTCTGGGCTCCATCAGCCCAGGTGGTGGTTACATGGGCGGGCTGGGACTCGGTTCTGGGAGATAGAGACCATGTCTCGTCACTTCTGGGCTCCTTGCCCTACGTGGTGCCACCTCTGAGTCAGGATTTGTCTCTGGGTGTCGTCAGGGCGTCTGTGTCTTGTCTGTGGTGGCACAAAGAGAGTACATTACCTAGGCCACTGAGGGCCAGCACTTTCATCCAGCACCCGCGGCTTCCAGGGGCCTAGACTTGGTTCTCTCTGCTCTGGATTTGGACCCTCAGGCCTAAACTGGGATCAGCTCTGAATGGAGGCCGCTGCCCAGTGATAGTGGCTGTGGGTGGAGCAAACTGGGCTTCTTGTCAGTACCTGGCCCCTAGGACTTTCATTTTAGAGACCGGGCCCTCCTTCCTTGCCAGGACGTGCACCTGTGAGCTTATGGTCAGTTTCTACCTCCTCCCTCATGTCATCTCCTCGTGACTGTGTTATCACGTGGAGCTGAAATAATGCTGAGCCCTCAAGTGGAGGTCACGTGGCTGTGTTATCATGTGGTGCTGAAATAATACTGAGCCCTCAAATGGAGATCAGGGGGCTGTGTTATCACGTGGCTCTGAAATAATACTGAGCCCTCAAGTGGAGGTCATGTTGGGCCTAAGCCACGTTGGCTGGTGCTCTGAGGTCTCTGTTATTCTCGGGCGTGACTCTGGCTTCATTCTTTGTCCTCTTGTGCTCGTCCTGCTGACGACTGGTTCCTGCCCTGGCGCCCAGAGACCTCTTGGGCTCCATCTAAATGTCCGGTTGGGGTCCTGGTTTCTCGTTGTACCGTCTCCCTGGGACATTCTCAGGATGAGCTCTGGAATCTGGAGCTGTCTGCTGTGCCACCTACCTGGCCTGGGGGCCTCTGTCTCCTGTGTGGGCAGCAGTGGTGACAGTGCCTTAGTCATCAGGGGTCAATGTGTCCCTGGTGGGCTCCCGGGAGGCTGCCCTGCTGTGTGTGCACTCATGCTTTATGGCAAGGCCCAGCCTTCCCTTCTCTCTTCTCTCTCTCTCTCTTTTTTTTTTTTTTTTTTTTGAGACAGAGTCTCACTTTTCTACCTTGGGTCGAGTGCTGTGGCCTCTTCCTAGCTCGCAGCAACCTCAAACTCCTTGGCTTAAGTGATCCCCCTGCCTCCGCCTCCTAAGTAGCTGAGACTACAGGTGCTCATTACAATGCTAGCTAGTTTTTCTAATATTGTTATTTATTTATTTTTAAGCAAGAAACAAAGTTTATTGAGGAAGGGCAACTGAGAGCAAGGTGCAGTCACTATAGACAACCAATAGGACCCCGTAGTAACGAGGGGCTCTGGCTGGTTCTAGGCCTATTTGATACTGTCCAGACTGGGCCTCCACATCACTGCTGAGCCACTTTAATGGACAATTAATGACTGGATAATTAGCCTTAGGTTATTAGAGGCCACTTTCCAGACGCTGTGTGTGTTGTTGCCAGCCTACAGGCTGGGGATGCCCTGCGTTCTTCTGTACATAGCAGGGGACTCTTCCTTCTCCCGGGTGTGTCAGTTCCTTTAGATTAGCACTTCTCAACCCGTGGGTCGCGACCCCTTTTTAACAATGAAAATATATCCTGCATATCAGATATTTACATTATAATTCATAACAGTAGCAAAATTACAGTTATGAAGTAGCAATGAAAATAATTTTATGGTTGGGGGGTCACCACAACATATTAAAGGGTCATGGCATTAGGAGGCATTGGGAAGGTTGAGAACCACTGCTTTAGATTCTTATAAAATCTCAAGGAGAATGGATGGAGCTTCCCAAATCCTTAGGTATCTTATTATCTTATTGGTTGAAAGATGCAAGCAAGGATAATTTCATTTAAAATAATGGCATTTCTTACATTTAATTACTCTTGAATAAATTTATTTATTCTTAAATAAATTCAAGATAGGCTTATTCTTGAATAAGCCTATCATACCTGTCCCATGGGTGTTTACCTCCAAATAAACAATTTTTGATTAAAACTTCTGAACAGGCTTAGTGTCTATAGCACAGTAGTTAACGGCACCAGCCACATACATCAAGGCTGGCGGGTTCCAACTCGGCCTGGGCCAGCTCAAAAAACAACAGTGACAACTGCAACAAAAAATAGCCGGGCACTGTGGCAGGTATCTGTAGTCCCAGCTACTTGGGTGGCTGAGGCAAGAGAATCACTTAAGCCCAAGAGCTGGAGGTTGCTGTGAGCTGTGATGCCATAGCACTCTACTGAGGGTGACAAAGTGAGACTCTGTCTCAAACAAAACAAAAACTTATGAATAATAAGTATAGTATAGGTAATACCTCTACTCCAAAACCTAGCACTTGTGGCTCAATCTAATGTGGCCTAACTCCTGCTTGTAATCTTTTGTTGATGTTATTTATATGAACAAAGAAAGAAGATGGTTGCTAAAATAGTAATGTAAGTCTTAGCCATTGCAATTAGGCAAGAGAAAGGGGTCAAAGGTATCTACATGGGGTTAGAAGAGGTCAAACTCTCTCTTCACGAATGATAGGATCTCATACCTGGAAAACTCCAGGGACTCCACTACAAAGTTCTGAGAAGTGATCAAGGAATACAGCAGTGTTTCAGGATACAAAATCAATACTTAAAAATCAGTAGCTTTTATATATACCAACAATAGTCAAGCTGAAAAAACAGTTAAGGACTCTATTCCTTTTATAGTAGTGCCAAAGAAGATGAAATATCTGAGAGTTTATCTAACAAAGGACATGAAAGATCTCTATAAAGAGAACTATGAAACTCTTGAGAACAGAAATAGCTGAAGATATTAACAAATGGAAAAACATACCATGTTCATGGCTGGGAAGAATCAACATTGTTAAAATGTCCATACTACCGAAAGCAATCTACAGATTAAAGCAATCCCTATTAAAGCACCATTGTCATACTTTAAAGGTCTTGAAAAAATAGTGCTTCGTTTTATATGGAATCAGAAAAACCTCATATAGCCAATACGTTACTCAGAAATAAAAAATCAGGAGGAATCACGTTACCAGACTTCAGGCATACTATAAATCTACAAAAATAGAGAGGTAGATATATGGAACAGAATAGAGAACCAAAAGATGAACCCAGCCCCTTATTGTCATTTGATCTTTGATAAGCCTATCAAAAGCATTCATTGGCAGAAAGATTCCCTATTTAACAAATGGTGCTGAGTGAAGTGGCTGGCGACCTGTAGAAGACTGAAATTGGACCCTCACCTTTCATCATTAGTAAAAATTGATTCTCACTGGATAAAAGATCTAAACTTAAGACATGAAACTAAAAATACTAGGAGAGAATGCAAGGAAAATGCTTGAAGAAATCTGGCCTGGGTGGGTGTCTCCGGTGGCTCAGTGGGTAGGGGGCCGGCCCCATATACTGTGGGTGGCAGGTTAGAACCTGGCCCCGGCCAAACTGCAACAAAAAATAGCCGGGCGTTGTGGCGGTGCCTGTATTCCCAGCTACTCAGGAGGCTGAGGCAAGAGAATCACCTAAGCCCAAGAGCTGGAAGTTGCTGTGAGCTGTGACACTACAGCACTCCACGGAGGGTGACAAAGTGAGACTCTGTCTCTTAAAAAAAAAAAAAAAAGAAGAAATAAAGAAATTGGCCTGGGAGAATATTTTATGAGGAGGACCCCCCCCACCTTGGTAATTGAAGCAGCACCAAAAATATATTACCGGTCTGATAAAACTAAAAAGCTTCTGCACCGCCAAGAGCACAGTCAGTAAAGCAAACAGACACTCTTCAGAATGGGAGAAAATATTTGCGGGTTATGTTTCCGACAAGGTCTGATGACTAGAATCCACAGAGAACTCAAACTAATCAATAAGAACAAATAACCCCATTTCTATGTGGGCAAGAGACTTGAACAGTATCTTTTCTGAAGAAGACAGGCACATGGCCTACAAATGCATGAAAAAATGCTCATCATCTTTAATCATCAGAAATGCCAATCAAAACCACTTTGAGACATCGTCTAACTGCAGTAAGAGTAGTCCACCTCGCAAAATCCCAATGCTTTGGATGTTGACGTGCATGTGGAGAGAAGGGAACATTTCTACACTGCTGGTGGGAATACATGCTAATATGACCTTTTTGGAAAGAAGTTTGGAGGAAACTCAAGGAACTAAAAACAGACCTGCCATTTGATCCTGCAGTCCCTTTACTAGGTGTATGCTCAGATGATAAAAAATCATTTTACAACAAAGACATTTGCACCAGAATGTTTACTGCAGCCCAGTTCATAATTACCAAGTCATGGAAGCAGCCCAAATGCCCATCTACCCATAAATAGTTTTTCTATTTTCATTGGAGGTTGGGTCTCACTCTTGCTCAGGCTGATCTCAAACTCCTGAGCTCAAGTAATCCACTTGCCTCGGCCTCCCAGACTGTTGGGATCACAGGTGTGAACCACTGCACCTGGCCCTTTCTCTTCTCTTTCCTGGGCTCCTGCTGGACAGACATGGACCAGAAGGTGTTGCCCTTGAGCACTTCTCCCTGTCTTGCAGTTTCGGGGTACACTCGGCCCCGTCTCGGGTCACGCCTGGTGTCTGCTGCCACTTGCTTCAAGTGGGCTCTGGGCCCTGGGCTCTGCAGCATCTGTCTACGGCTGTGCCATCTGACTTCTCTGAGGCGATCATGCTTCCTGGTGGCCGGGCTCTGGCCTGTGCACATCCTGGTCTTCTTCAGCCCCACCTGCCTCTCGTGGGCTCTTTGTTCTTACTCTTCTCAGGGCAAGCTCAGAGGCCTCCCTACTGTCACACCCAGGGCATCCTGGACACACACGCTCCCTCTCACTGGAGCCAACCGGCCTCTTCTGTCAGTGCAGCCATGCGAGCTTGGTCCCACTCTGAGGCACTAGATCTGCCTCATGACCTTGAAGATGCTGTGTGCTGAGGGTACCCAGGGTGCCCAGCCAAGGGGAAGGGCCTGGTCAGAAGTGGCATCAACCACAGCTGGGAGATCCATGTGGACTTTGATTATGGTGAAGACCGAAGAGATAGGAGTGGCCTGAAAGGCCAGTGGCCACACCTGGACCCCTGCTGTTGCCTGAAGTATCCTTAGATCGTGGGCCTGGAAGAGCCCAAGGAGATGCACACCATAGCCAGGTCCTAATTGGAGTGGGGCCGTGCAGGAGCAGCCCTCCCCTCCCTGTGGCTGCCCTTCTATAGCCCTACCCCCTCCTGGCCCCTGGGCCACCCTCCCATGACCTCTCCATCTGGTGGCATGTGGCTTCCAGAGCTTTCCCCACTTAATGAAATTTGTGTCCTTTCCAAGTGGCATGAAACAGCATGTCTGCCTTTAGTGCCTATGGGGTTCCAGGGAAGATAGGCTGGACCTCGAGGGACGGCTGACTCCTGCCTCTGGGCCTGGGTACCTGGAAGTTGCTGGTGCAGTTTTGTGACCTGAAAGGTCTATCTCGGGCCCAGGCTGTGCATCTCAGGGCAGCATCCACGCCAGGAGGAAGACCCATCCATGATGCGAAAATCCCCATCTCAGTCCTTCAGGTGGCTGGAAACAGCCTCAGACTCTCGGCCTGTGCAGCTCCCACCACCTGGATATGAGCGCAGTGCCAGGCCCCCACCCTGCTCACAGCTTGGCGGCTGCTTCTTCCAATCCTCAAGGTGGGCCTCGATCTGGTGCCCATGTGAGTGACAGATGCTGTCCTGGGAATGTTGAGCCCCGTCTGGGCCTTAGAGGTTGCCCTGTGCTTGTGGAAGGAGTCCCCAGCCAGGAGGCCCATCCCTGCCAGGGGCTGAAGAGGAGCTGGTGGCATCCTGGCCAGATGTGAGGCTTGACCCCTGCACTGGAACATGGGTGTGGCGCTTGTCTGAACGTCCAGCTATACCGGTTGTCCTCCTGCAAGTCAGGCCTGGGCCTGCTGGGGACATAGAGTATGCTGAGGGTCTCTCCTGATACCATTGCTTTTTCTTGGTGAGGAAAGGTGGCTCCTCAGGCACCCCTAAGCCCTGGCCAGGGTCAGATGCTCTCTTCAGCTTTGTGTGGTGCTCCCTGCAGATTGACCCCTCAGGCCCCAGCTGGGGCTGTACCCAGCCTTGCCTGGGTAGACAGGGTGGGCTGGGCGGTGCTGTGGCCGCAGGGGGTGCCTGGAGCTGGCACAAGGCCCACAATGGAGCTGTTACTGCCCGCAATGAGTGTCTCCCTTCTGCGTCTCTAAGTGAAATGTTGATTAGAACTTGCTGACGAGCCCCTGCCCTGGCGTCATGCTGGGCTGCAACTCACGCAGCTTTGCTGCTCAGCCCAAGTCCCTGCTGGCTGTCTTCACCCTGACTCTACCCCCAGCGCAGCACCCCAACCCCATAAGGTGACATGTTTGCTGGTGTGACATCCCTTGGTACCCAGTGTGCCCTGGCACTCCATGCCAGACCATGCATGTGTGTGCCTGTGGGAACATATCCGTGTACCTGTGTGCGTGTGGAGCTCCTGCCCTGGTCTTTCCTCCTTGTCCCACGGCCGTCCCTTCTGTTTCCCAGTAGCCCCAGCACCTGGCCCAGAGAAGGATGCAGCCATCACAATGCAGGGCTAGTTTTGAAAGGCTGTGCTGGGAATTGTCATAGGTCTCATGGGACTACACTTCCTGCCTGCAGGGGAGGAGGACGGCCGTGACCAGGCCAAGCTGGAGACCAAGGTGTGGGAGGCTCACAACCCACTCGTTGACAAACAGATCGACCAGTTCCTAGTGGTGGCCCGGTGAGTCTCAGGACTGGGGTGGCCAGGGCACTGCCATCTCCTGGGACAACCCTATTTGCAGCTCTCACACGTGCAGTGGGTCCTCCCCAAGACCCTGAGTTCTCTAAGATGCTTAGGAGGGGCTGGCCCAGGTGCTCACACCTCCCACCTCCCAAGGGGTCGAGGCTTCTTGCTGCAGCCTGCTTCCTGTAGGTCAGAGGGCCAGGTCTAGAGAGAGGGCCTGCCCCAGGTAGCTGGAGACTGGGGAGGGAGGAGGCAGCCCAGGGCAGCACCTGGGGGGGCCCATCTGCTTTTCCTGGGAGAGCTCAGAATCCTATTGGGGAAGCTGGAGCCCCAGGGCTCCCTCAGTGGCTGTGACAGGAGCCCCCTCAGTCAGGGGCTTGTGGATTTGGGGACGATTTTCAAGTCAGCGGCTAGCCATGTCCTACACGTTCTCTAGGGAGTCACAGCCCGAGGGCTTTTCTTTGATGCCCATGGCTGCTCTGGTCCTGTGCCTCCAAACCCCCGTCCCGTGGCAATGAGCACAGCCTAGGTCCTGGCCAGTGTGCTTGGGGGTCTGCCTGTCTAGCTTGGGCAGTCAGCACATGTCTGTGTCCCTAGCTCCGTGGGCACCTTTGCACGGGCCCTGGACTGCAGCAGCTCTGTCCGACAGCCCAGTCTGCACATGAGTGCTGCGGCCGCCTCCCGGGACATTACTCTGGTGAGTGGTTGCTGGAGTGGGGCAGCTGTACCCCCTTCCCTCCACCGGGGACATGGGCAGCCAGGATGTCACTTTGAGCTGCTGAGGGAGTGGGGCCGTGGTGAGGTGCAGGGAAAGCCTCCTCGGGCCTGGCCGAGCACCGGCCACGGGCGACCTTGTGTCTCTTGGCCACAGTTCCATGCCATGGACACACTTCACAAGAACATCTATGACATCTCCAAGGCCATCTCGGCCCTGGTGCCACAGGGTGGGCCAGTACTTTGCAGGGACGAGATGGAGGAGTGGTCTGCGTCAGAGGCCAACCTCTTTGAGGAAGCCTTGGAAAAATACGGGAAGGATTTCACAGACATTCAGCAAGATTTTGTGAGTACTGTGGCAGGGTCACTGGAGGGGTGGAGGGTGCAGGGCCTGGGCCCCATTCTCCTCTTTTAGGGGGCCTAGCCCAAGCCACAGCCAGTACTAACTTCCCCTCTGCGTCTCCTGTCATGTGCCTCGGCCATAGAGGCCACGGTGTTTCTTGTCAGCCTTGTTTGTTAATGGCCACCATGTGAGCAGACAGGCATGGGGGCACCTCGTGGAACTGGTGTGGAAAGTGGTCTGCTGCCGCCACCTGGGACAAGGACAGGGTGGAGTCACTCAGATACGAGCAGCCCCCCTTCCCTGCTGGTTCCTATGTCTTTGTTTTTTTAACTAAGCTGAACTTTTTATGTATTCTCATTTGTGTCCTTTAAAAGCTCTGGCCTATGGCTCGGCACCTGTAGCTCAGCAGCTGGGGTGCCAGCCACATACACTGGAGCTGGCAGGTTTGAATCCAGCCTAGGCCTGCCAAACAACAATGACAACTACAGCCAAAAAATAGCTGGGGGCAGCGCCTGTGGCTCAGTGAGTAGGGCACCGGCTCCATATACTGAGGGTGGTGGGTTCAAAGCTGGTCCCTGCCAAACTGCAACAAAAAGTAGCTGGGCGTTGTGGCGGGAGCCTATAGTCCCAGCTACTCAGGAGGCTGAGGCAGAATCGCCTAAGCCCAAGATCCGGAGGTTGCTGTGAGCTGTGACACCACGGCACTGTACTGAGGGTGACGGAGTGAGACTCTGTCTCTAAAAAAAAAAAAAAAAAATAGCCAGGCATTGTGGCAGGTGCCTGTGGTCTCAGCTACTTGGGAGGCTGAGGCAAGAGAATTGCTTAAGCCTAAGAGTTTGAGGTTGCAGTGAGCTGTAACGCGACGACCCTCTACCCAGGGTGACAGCTTGAGACTGTCTCAAAAATAAAAAGCTTTAGCCTAGCAAGCCTGTGGTGCTTTTCTTGCACCCCCATCTCAAATCCTCCTTAATTTTAAATTCATTTGAAAGGAGAACATCTTCACCCCCATGGCAAAGCCCCTGGTTCTGAGGGGCCAGCACACAGTGGGATTGCTCTGCACAGAAACAGTCACAACCCAAGTCAGTGTGCAGGGAGCCTGGAGAAGCAGCCAGAGTGCAGGAGAGATGAACAGGCTGGAGGAGGAGCCACAGGCTCAAAGAACCAACCTAGAAAGGCAGTGGACGAGAGTGGCCTGGGCCAGCAGAGGGGCTGCCAAAGGGACCCACTCACTGGGGCTCCATCCTGGGAAGCACCTGCCGGTGCAGAAAGCCGACTCTGAGTGGAGTGTTTTGGCCAGGGGTGAGATGGCCAGGCAGGGGTGTGAGGCAGACAGGTCTCTACCTTGGCTCAAAAGCTAAAAAAAAAAAATAATAATCAAAACTTTCTCAGACAAAAAAATAAATGGGAGTCAGAGCACAAGGGTTGAAAGAAAACAGCATTGATTGCAGGACAGAGAAGGATTGGGGGGGGGGGGAGGCTGCAGTGTGGCTGTGGCAGGGAGACTCGTCAGAGCCTAATGGCAGCCTGGGATGCAGCCCTGGGGACATGGGAGGGAGAGGAGGGGCCCCGGGGCTGCACCAGAGAGACTCATTTCAGCTCCATCTCCTTTGCTGCAGCCCAAGCTGATGAAACGCAGGAACTATCCAAATTCTGTACTTAGTAAGACAGGTTCTTAGGTAAATCTGTGCCACAGAGTATGTGTTGTAGCATAAGTTCACAGAGTGCTGGGGCCATAGAGTTGGTAAATGCCAGAGAAGCAGACACTTCACAGGTGAGATTCTCTAACCATCGTGCTTGACTCAAGCCCTTAGAAATGAGATGACGTTGTAAATCATAGTGGGGGATGGAACACAGGAACATAATAGCAAGATTTTATTTTACTTATTTATTTTTTGAGACAGAGTTATGTCACACTCAGTACAGTGCTGTCATGTCACAGCTCACAGCAATCTCAAACTCTTGGGCTTAAGCGATTCTCTTGCCTCAGCCTCCTAAGTAGCTGGGACTACAGGCGCCTGCCACAATGCCCAGCTATTTTTGTTATTGTTATTGTTGTTGCAGTCATTGTTGTTTAGCAGGCCTGGGCGGGTTTGAACCCACTAGCCTCCATGCATCTGGTTGGCACCCTAACCACTGTGCTATGGGCGCCAAGCCCACAATGGCAAGATTTTAGAGAGTAATCGTGATGAAAACCCTGGTAAGCTTAAAATACTTGAGATTTTAAGGACAATTCACAGTTTTAAATGCTGCCGCGCATAGCGAGAAGAGCAGTGAAATAGAAGTGTTATAGGAGAAGAGTGAAATGTGGAAGGAGTTTTAAGAAGTTTAGAGTTAAGACCAAATTAAAATGCAGGTTTACTAAGTGGCTGGCTGGTACGTGGTCAGGCATTGGCACCTGTGTCCTGGCTACTAGGGGAAGCTGAGGCAGGAGGGATGCTTGAGCCTAGAAATTGGAGGCTGCAGTGAGTTATGATGACACCACTGTGCTGCAGCCTAGGCGAGAGAGTAAGACTTCATCTCTTTAAAAAAAAAATTTAGGGTAGCGCCTGTGGCTCAGTGAGTAGGTCGCTGGCCCCATATACTAAGGGTGACAGGTTCGAAATTGGCCCCTGCCAAACTGCAATTAAAAAAAAAAAAAAAAAAAATAGCCGGGCGTTGTGGTGGGCACCTGTAGGCCCAGCTACTCGGGAGGCTGAGGCAAGAAAATCACCTAAGCCCAAGAGCTGGAGGTTGCTCTGAGCTGTGATGTCATGGCACTCTACCGAGGGTAATAAAGTGAAACTCTATCTCTAAGAGTAATAATAATACTTGGGAGGCTGAAGCAAGAGGACTGCTTGAGACCAAGAGTTTGAAGTTGGTGTGAGCTATGATGATGCCATAGCACTTTACCCACGGCAAGAGTGAGATTCTGTCTCAGAAAAATAAAGAAGTGACTGATAGAGAGGGCCAGGTGGGCAGTGCCACCTGCAGCATCAGATCCTAAGCCCTGTGGTGGCTCATCTTCCCAACCCCTTCTCCTGCTGGGTGGGTGTGCTAGCTGTGGCGCCCCCAGCACCACCGCCCTGTGTGATGACGCCTTTGTCTGCCAGCTCCCGTGGAAGTCGCTGACCAGCATCATTGAGTACTACTACATGTGGAAGACCACTGACAGATACGTGCAGCAGGTGTGTGGCAGGCGGGCACCAGGGTGGCCTCGATGCCAGGGGAGGGAGGGAACCTGAGCCCCTGGTGGCCCCCATATGGTGACCTCTGGTCCTCTGTTTTGTTCTAAGAAACGATTGAAAGCAGCTGAAGCCGAGAGCAAGTTAAAGCAAGTTTATATTCCCAACTAGTGAGTGTGTCCCTGGGTCGGGGTGGGGAACTCTGACTCTACCACACTGGGCTGGGTCTCCACACATCCTGGCCCCTGCCAGGTGAGGTGGGGGTCCAGGACCCAGATGAATGTGCCCAGTGTTTGGCCACTGAGTTGGGCTTAGGACTTGCCTGGCGGCCTGGGGACCCTGGAAGGACCCCAGTCTGCACGAGGGGTGTCCAGTGGGCCCATGTGCTATGCAGGGAGTCCTCACAGGTCCGTGCTCCTGTGACTTTTCCCTTTCTCTCCTTTTACCCTTTAAGTAATAAGCCAAATCCGAACCAGATTAGCGTCAACAATGTCAAGGCCGGTGTGGTGAACGGCACAGGGGCACCAGGCCAGAACCCTGGGGCCGGCCGGGCCTGCGAGAGCTGTTACAGTAAGTGCCTGCCCGGCCCCCACCCTGGACGGGCAGGGCTCTCCGGGCGTCTGCTGTGTACTGGGGCACCCTGTGTTTTCCTTGAGGGCCCACTGATGACTGGGTCTGCTATCCATGGTGGGTGTGGTTGGGGGGCCTCTGGGGATGTGCGGGGTGGCAGGGCCTGGCTGGCGGGGGTGGCCATGGCGGGCGGGGGACTCTGGGGAATACTCTGACGTCGCTGGTTCTGCTTAAGAATCCGTGTATTTCCAACTTTGTTGTCCGTAGCCACACAGTCTTACCAGTGGTATTCTTGGGGTCCCCCTAACATGCAGTGTCGTCTCTGCGCATCTTGTTGGACATATTGGAAGAAATATGGTGGCTTGAAAATGCCAACCCGGCTAGATGGAGAGAGGCCAGGACCAAACCGCAACAACATGGTAAGTGGGCAGGCCCCCACCACTGTGTGTGGGGTAGCAGGGCCTCGGCCCCAGGTCATGGCGCTGTGTTGGGGCGGTGCGCCCCCTTCCGCAGAGTCCCCATGGAGTCCCAGCCCGGAGCGGCGGGAGCCCCAAGTTCGCCATGAAGACACGGCAGGCCTTCTATCTGCACACCACTAAGCTGACACGGATCGCACGACGCCTGTGCCGGGAAATCCTACGGCCATGGCATGCTGCCCGGCACCCCTACATGCCCATCAACAGCGCGGCCATCAAGGCTGAGTGTGAGTGCTCTGGCTGGACCATCCTGTGGGCATGGGGAGGGAAGGGGCAACCTCAGCTGGCCAGTGCTCCTCATCTCCTGCCCCAAGGGGAGTGCTAAGGCATGAGCAGGCAGCACCCTCACACTGTGTGCCCCTCACAGGCACAGCACGGCTGCCCGGAGCTTCCCAGAGCCCACTGGTGCCAAGGCAGGCTGTGCGCAAGCCACTGGACGCCGTGCTCCGGTACCTCGGTGAGCGGCCAGGCAGCTGCATGGTAGCAGTCAAGCCTCCTTGAGCCGGGAGCCCCTGGATGGTCTCCTGGGCCCTAGACCTGTCCTTCAGGGTACCTTGCACCCTGCTAGACTCTGGGCTGCTCCCCATGCCCCTCCTAACAAGCCCTAGATGGTGAAGGTGCTATCACACCTCTGTCCCCTGCATCCCTGTCCCCTGCTGGGTTTGGTGTCCTCAAGGCACACAGAGCAAGTTCCCTGGGTGGCTTCTCTGCCTTGGTCTCCATGTTCTGGCTGTCCCTGGGGCAGGGGCCAAGGGCTTGGGCTAGGTGTGCCCCTTTGCAGGCCCTCAGCTGAGGAGGGGTACACACTTGGCTATAGCCTCACTGACACAGTCCAGGGACACCTGGGAACCCCAGCTGACACCCCAGGCCTGCCCAAAAGCAGTTTGTTACAGGGGTTGGGCCAGACATTTGGGGCAAGGGGACCTTCCCCATTTGCTAGGCGTGGGGGGTGAGTCTCCTTGTGGGAAGGACATTCCAGAGCTGTGAGCCAAGCGGCTGTAGAGACCCAATGGCTTGCTTTGCTTCCTGTTTGGGGCCTGGAACCCCACATCTGGCCAAGCACTTGTCCTTCGGTGGAAGTGGCAGGTGCCAAGGGGGTGGCAGGTGTCAGGCTGGCCACATGATCAGCTCATCTGGCCAGCAGCCAGGCCTTTCTGTGGACATGAGGGTGGCTTATGGTCTGCTATGTTCAGGGCCTGTGTCTGGCCAGGGGCAAGGGAGGCAGTCTCCACCAGGCTGTTACCCTGCCCTGGGGAAGCCTTAGGTACAGGACTGGACACCCCTCTTGTGGTGGGCATGTTTTCCCGAGAGGGCACTGAGCTGTGGCCTCCCTTAGTGACTGCTCAGTCCCGCCAGTTAGGATGGGGCCTCACATTGAGGGGCCAGGTGGGCTGCTGTCATCAGTGGTAGTCCCCTGATGTTGATGTCAGCATCCCACCCTGCCCTATGGCCACTCCTGCTGGGCAGAGGCGACTCGAGTCACCTGTGCTGCCTCCGTAGAGACCCACCCCCGCCCCCCGAAGCCTGACCCTGTGAAGAGCGTGTCCAGCGTGCTCAGCAGCCTGACCCCTGCCAAGGCGGCGCCCGTCATCAACAACGGCTCCCCCACCATCCTGGGCAAGCGGAGCTACGAGCAGCACAACGGGGTGGACGGTGAGTCTGGGTCTGCGGCGCCCGCCCTGGCGGGGCTGAGTGGTGTCTCTGCCAGGCCTGGGCTGTGGCCACGCCTGTTGATGCTGTTTTCTTTCCTCTCTCTCTGTCCCTGCGGGCGCGGCCAGGCAACATGAAGAAGCGCCTCTTGATGCCCAGTAGGGGTAAGGCCCGGGGCGGCCGCTGGCCTGGGTGCTGCGGCCGAGCTCCCCCATCGCGGTGCCTGTGTGTGCTGTGCTGCTCGAGTGTGTCGGCCTGGTGGCATCGGCGCAGGGCACGTCCTCGGGGCAGTCCACCTGAGCCCAGGCCATGGCCCAGTGCCCTGGGCTCCTCCCAGCTTCACTTGTCACTTGGCGAGGAACCCACAAGCCCCGGGAATCTGGCCTTCAGCCCTTCCCGGCCTGGCGCCCGGTCAGTGGACTGTCCTTGCACGTCTGGCCCTGGTGCCACCACCTGCCCGCGCTGTCTGCCATTGCACTGTGACCGCCCGCATGCCGTCTGCCTCGGCTCCTGGGGCCACCCGCGCTATGCCTGCAATCTTTCCCTGTGCCCTGCTGGGTGGGGACAGGTCGAGGGTCGGGTCATCTACAGAGGCTATGGTGACTGAGCTTGTGCACGGGCTTGATGCCTTCTGCCTGAGGATTGGCTCAGGCACTCTGCACGGGTTGGGGTAGGGGGTATGGGAGGTGTGGATAGAACCAAGCCTGGGTGTCATCAGTGTGGAGAGGGCAGCTGTGCAGGGCCCAGGCAATGTTTAGGCCTGGGCCTCACAAGTAATGGGGTGCTGGTCATTCCTGGATGGGTGTTCCTAGAGCCTAGGCTGTCAGGACTGGAGGGCTGCTTGCTGCCAGGGCGCTGGCCAAGGTGGTGATGCAAGCCATGGGGACCCAGGAGGTAGTAGCAAGCAGTGGCCATTTAGCTAGGCCTTTGCCCTTTATTGCCTGATGAGGCTACACTGGGCACCCCAGCAGGTGTGTCCCTAGAGCAGCATGATGTCGTGGCAGGTTTTTCCATCCCCACCTGTCTGGACACCAGCCTTCAGTGGGCTCTGTCCTGCCCTGGGACCCATCCTTGTTTTCTTAGGCATCACCTGCAGCTGCCTAGGCCCACGTCTGGCACCCTGCCTGGGCTGGTTTAGCAGCTTTGCACCCCCTTGGCAGCTGCCCTGGGAATATCACATCATATCCCACAGGAATGACAGGGAGTCCTTGTCTGTTGACATCTTTTGAGTTTTCAGTTTTGTTTTGCAAAAAGTTGTTAACAAGCAAGTTAGGTGAAAGTGCATTTATTCTCCACATATTTCCAAAATGTACTAACTTCAGTTCCCACTGTGCAGACCCAGAGCAGGGTCCTGCCTGCATGCCTCTCTCATGGGGAAGCAGCACAGTGGCAGGGCGGGGTGGGGAATGGCCAGTGCTGGAGAGGGGCTGTGAGCTGGCCTGCTGGATGGAGCTGGGTTCCAGGGACAAGGGCACAGGGCCAGGAATCTGCTCAGGCTGGGCAGGCATGAGCTGAGCTCTGGGCCAGGGCTGGCCCCTAGCACTCCTGTAGCCTTACACCCTCAGGGCTGCTGACAGGGCTGCCACTTGCTCTAACCCTAAAGTGTGCTTTTTTTCCCTCCGCTAACCTGTCGCTTTGGTAGGCACTTACTTGGGTAAGTAACCCTTATACCAGTGGCCATCCCTGGGCCCTGGGCCTGCGGTCTCAGTGGTGCCCTGAGGCGGGTTGTCCCTGCTTGGGGCACTGTAGACCAGGGCTCTGGGCCCTGCTCTCCACTCTGCCTCACTAAGCAAGCTAGGGAAAGTCACCCAGCTGGGGAATACCTGGGAAGAGGGGACTGGACATGCTTCTGATGGTCTAGGAGACAAGCTTCAGCTGGGAAGCGCTTTGGGGACAGGCACCCAGCTGAGTGGAGGTGTGGCACCCTGTCCTCTCCAGGGGCTGGGCCTGCTGGGGGCCGAGCCATTCTGAGACCGGCTGCCACTCAAACCAGTGCTCACACCCTCATCACAGGCAGGCATGGGAGGTGGTGGCAGCCCTGAGTGGGCCTGGCTGGAGCTTCCTGCTGGGTGGGGGTTACTAAGAGCCTGGCCTTGCTCCAGCAGTGCCACTCCAGGTCCTTAACCAGTGTGCTGCTGGACATCCAAGGCCTCTGGTCCCCCTGAGCACGTTTCAGGGCACTGGGGCCTAGGTGATACTGTGGGCTATGAATTGCAGCACTGGCAAGGGCTTATGGCTCCAGACCTCTAGCCTGGGCTAGTGAGGGCAGCTCAGAGCCCTTGGGAAGAAGCCTGGCCTCCTGGGGCACAGTTAGTGCCTGTGAGTGGGGTAGCTGCCCTGCAGAGGGTCTTGCCAGTGCTGTGCCCCCCTTCCTGCTGGAAGACAAGACAAAGGAAGACCCCACCACCTGCGGAAGGGGAGGGGGAGAAGATACCATTCCTGTACAAAGTAGGCTGCCTCTGTCTCACAGCAGGCAAGCAAGTTATGTAGCCTGTATGTGGAGTGGGTGTCATATCCGAGACCCTAGGCCTCCTGCCTGCAGCCCCCACTGAAGCCTTCTGTTGGCCGGAGCTGTGGGGTTGCCCAGCGCACTGGGACCAAGGGGAGCTGAGGCCGTGGCCCAGAAGTTTCCCTGCCTCTTGGCTCCACTCTGGGTCTGGTGGGTCCAGGCTGCCCCCCTCCCTGTCTTACTTTCCCTTTTCTCTCTCAGGTCTGGCAAACCACGGGCAGACAAGGCACATGGTAAGGGGCAGACAGCAACGGGACACGTGGGCTCACTGTGTGCTGCGTGGCTCGGGCCCTGGGAGGCCTGGTGAGACCACGGCAGGCCCTCAGAGGTCTGTCCCTGGCCGTGGCAGTAGCTGGGGGCCGGGTTGATGGGGCAGCTCCCAGGAAGCACACCTCCCCTCTGTGCAGGGACCAAGCCGGAACTTGCTGCTCAACGGGAAGTCGTACCCAACCAAAGTGCGCCTGATCCGGGGAGGCTCTCTGCCCCCTGTCAAGCGGCGCCGGATGAACTGGATCGATGCCCCAGATGACGTGTTCTACATGGCCACCGAGGAGACCAGGTGGGCCTGTGGGGTGGGCGGCAAGCAAAGCCCCCAGTGACCTCACTGGACTCCCCATCCTCGTCCTCATCAGCTGCTCCCCCTCACAGGAAGATCCGAAAGCTGCTCTCATCCTCTGAAACTAAGCGCGCTGCCCGCCGGCCCTATAAGCCCATAGCCCTGCGCCAGAGCCAGGCCCTGCCACTGCGGCCTCCCCCGCCTGCGCCTGTGAACGATGAGCCCATCATCATCGAGGACTAGGGGCTGCCCCTCCCACACCGCCCACCCTCCGCCAGGCGGCCCCCACCCAGACCGCTGCAGCCCTCCTCAGTTTGGTAGAGCCCCACCTCCCGCCCTCACTTGCAGAGAAACTGCTCCTTCGCTGGATGCCCAGGAGAGGAAGGAGAAGTGCGGTTTAACTTATTCCGAGAAGCCGAGGAGTCGTTTTTTTAGCTTTGTGTTTACTTTTTGGCTGGAGTGGAGAAGAGGGCCCTCCTGGGGCCCCTGAGCTGCAGGGCCTCCCACCCAGAGGCCAGGCCCTAAGGTTTTGTTGTGTTCTGTTGAAGGTGCCATTTTAAATTTTATTTTTATTACTTTTTTTGTAGATGAACTTGAGCTCTGTAACTTACACCTGGAATGTTAGGATTGTGCGGCCGCGGCCGGCTGAGCTGCCCGGTGGGGTTGGCCCCTTGTCTTTTCAAGTAATTTTCATATTAAACAAAAACAAAGAAAAAAATCTCATAAAAAGAAAACAGCCCAACTGGCCCTGCCCTGTGTCTTTTTTGCCAGCCCTTTCCCTGTCTTAGGTCCTCCAGCAGCCCAGGACCAGGAGCCACAGTCTCCCTGCTCTGGGGCAGTGTGGTGAGCCCTGGTAAGGCTCTCTGGCCTGGTCCCACAGACCTGCACCTACAGGGCCTGGTCCACTGCCCTTCTGCAAGGAAGTGCTGGGACTATGCAAGACCCCTCCCACCAAGGCAGTTGGTCCAGGCGCGCCTGCCCTGGCAGAGCCCTCCCCCAGCTGTCTGGACATTTCTGTCCAGAGTCTTGGGGCCTACCCAGCAGGTGTGCAGTTTCCACAGTGAGAATTTGCTCAGATTTCAGCAAGTCCCTTCTCAGAAATCCTGCTTCAGCCTGTGTACCCACCCTTGTAGGCCTAGGGACAGGTGTTGGCCCCCAGGCTGGCCAGCAGTGGAAGAGGTCCTGGGGCTGGCCTGACTTCAGGGACCACCCTCAGCTGTCATCTCAGCTGGCCAAGAATAGTGTCAGCCCAGGGTGCCCAGAGAGGGGTGGGCTCTTTTGTCCCTCCTTCTTGACTCTGCCTTCTACTCTACCGGCCCCACCCAGGTGCCCTGAAATGTGAAAAGCTCTGCCAAGAGTTAAAATAGAAACCACTTCTCCCTCCCAGGAGACAAAGATAAGGGGGTGTCCAGGGCAGCGCACTGTGAGGCCCAGCAGGGTGACATCCCAGAGTGTTGGTGATGGGGCAGTGTAGGCACCACTCACCCTCCCAGGTCACGGCCCCTCCCAGTCTGTAGTCTGCCCTCCCAAATGTCCCCGATGCCAGAGGACATATCTTTAGGGTCTCAGCTGGGGGCTGGGAGACCAGGTCCCTGACAAAGAATGGGACCTCTGCTAGGGTCTGGGTCAGTTCAGGTACCTTGGTGAAGACCCCAGCTCCCTTGCCTGCCTGGAGTGCCTGTCCTGCTCCCAGCACAGGGTCTTATCTCCAGTACTAGTGGAGGGCCCTGCTAGGTGAAAGATTGTGGCCTTGGCACCCTCCCACCCTTCCCAAGGCCTATTCTCTTCTCAGAAGTGGGCTATGAGGTGTGCCCAGACCCTGGCCAAGAGCTCTGTCCCAAGGGCAGCCAAGCCCTGAGGACATAGGCCCCTCCCCTACACCCCTGCAGACACATTGCTATGGTGCCTCCCAAGGCCAGGCTTCCAGGAGGGTCCTGAGCCTGAGTTTAGAAATGGGGAGTGGGCACAGCTGGGGAAAGCAGTTTCTAACTTCACTCTAAGGTCCCTCTGTTCTGACTCAAAACAGCCCACCTGCTATGCCAGCAACCCTTCAGGGGACTGCAGCCCCCCAGGGCCAGGGGCATCTCAATTCAGCAAGCCAGTCATGCCCTAAGAGGACTGAGAGTACCCAGACCCTGGCCAAGAGGCCTGTCCTGAGCTCACACAACCAGGGTCCTTGCTGCCCATAGCCTCCAGTCCACCAGCCAACCTCAGCCTCCCCACGGCAAAGCTGAGAGGGGGGTCCTGCCCACCAACATCATGGGGACACAGCATGCCACTGTACAGCCCCCCAGAGAAGGCTGCACGCCTGGCCGTCTGGCCCCTACATGCTTACTCACACTTGCCACCCCATAGCCATACGTCCTGTGCTGCCAGTCTGTAATTCTCGGTGTCTCCGAGGTGGAAGCCAAGGCCATTGCTTTGTGTCCATTGATCCGTGGCTCTTCCTGCCAGGCCCAGAATATCCCCATCTCATCAGGGAACCTTTGGCCACAGCCCAGGGACTACAGCTGTGGTTGGCTGACAGTGCAGCAGCTGGACTCCTGCATCCCCAGCCCACCTTGTTTCCAGGGTATCTGGCCAGTGCCAATGCCATTCTTTTGCAAGCCTGTGAGGGGCTTTCACTCAAGGGCCCCTGTAGTTGGCAGAATCTGGACCAGCAGCTTTCTTGGCCCCCTGCCTCTAGAAAATACCCACGTTCTCCAGAGCAGTCCCAGAGTGCAGTTATCAGTCCTGCCAACATCAGAAGGGGCCTGGTGTCAGGGAGGGAGACACCTCAGCTTGGGGATCTCTCAATCCGGGCAGAACAGCGTGGAGAGCTGAAGAGGGCTTGGTAATGCATTGAGTAGAGATAAGGAGATCCTGAGTCTGGCCTGCAGGGACCCTCAGAGCTGCCTGGCCCAGGAAGGGGACTGACTGAAGCCAATTTACCCGACTCCAGCCTTAGCTGGCACAAGTCCAGAGGTGGAGGGGGGAGCTGGTCAGGCTGGTCAGTCGGGCTTGGAGCGGCACATGTGTCAGGCTGTTGTCTCTATGGCAATGGCAGTGGCTGCAGGGTGTGTCTGCAAAGAGGAGGGCCACCCTGGGGGGTCAGAGCAAGGCAGGACTGCTGTGAACACGCAGCTCCCAGGGGCAGAAGGACACTGGCCCATCCATGACCACACCTGGTATACCAGTCAGAGAAAACCATCCAGACTTAAGGGTCCAGCTCTCCCTCCAAAACAGTTTGAGGCCAGGGTGGCCACCTGGCTGGTGGTTGGTCTGCCTCCCAGGCACAACAAAGAAAGCCCCAGGGAGGAAGAAGGAGTCCCAAGGTCCACTTCGCTGGGCAGGGACAGGTTCTGATGCACTTCAGGGTGGGGCCAGGGAGAGGTGGGGGTGATTAGGCATCCCCTAGGTAGGAGGACAGGGCCCTGGAAGAATGCCTGCTGGGCGCAGGTTGGGTCAGGTAATCTGCTGGGCTGGGTCCTTGTCTCCAGCCCTACAGGAAGAGGCCCTGGGCTTGGAGTTAATGGGTCTGCAGGAGGGGTCCGGGCATGGGGCATGCAGGATGACGCTCCAGGTGGCCCCCTCCTTCTCCCATTCCTCCTCCCTATGGCTTCCCTAGCGCTCCCTGGGCGGAATCCGTGGGGACGACGCCTTTTAGCGCGGTCCTCTGAGTGCCGGCGCCGGCCGCAGAGGCCCACGCTGTTCGGCGTGGCGGACGCCGCTCCCTCGGAGCCCTGCCCTCTGCCCGTCGATCCTTCAGCACCACAGACAGTGTTTGGGCAGAGGACGGGAGGGCGGAGCTGGGGACGGATACCTGCACAAAGGCCCGTCCAGCGAGGTGCCCGGAATCCGACTCCGCTCCCGCGGCACGGCCGTTGCTATGGAAACCAAGCAACAAAGGTTAGAGGGGCCAGCACGGTGAGGCGGGGTGGGGGTAGGATTCTCTCGGAGCCGGCGCCCCTTTCCGCTGCACAGCGCACCCGGGATGCAGAGAGCCGGGCGTGGTGGACCCCAGGCCCCGCCTACTAGGCTCCCAGAGCTGCGGGGCACAGGCTCCCCGCCCCAAGCCAGCGACTGGGAGACAGCCCCAGCTAGACAGCCCCGACGTTGCTATGGAAACAGCTTGGACACGGGCGGCGCCGCCGTCGCCGGGGCGGGCCCCAGTAGACGCCGTCTCGGGTGCGGGGGTCTAGGGGGCGGCCAGGCCAGGTCCCACCGCCCCTCAGCCCCCGCCCGGAGCAGGTGCGCCCCCGCCCCCGTGGCGCCCCGGTCGGCTGGCTGCCCGGGGGCGGGCTCCAGAGACTCCGCCCCGGCCTCGGGACCAATGGGCGCTCAAGTAGCCAGGAGGGCGGGGCCGGGCGCGGGCGGCGGCTGAAAGAAGAGCGCGGGCGGAGGGCGCTGGCCGACCGGACGTACCGACCATGGCCTCCAAATGTCCCAAGTGCGACAAGACCGTGTACTTCGGTGAGTACCTGGGGCACGCCTGCCCCAGCCCCGGCGCGCCCCGCCGCCCTTTGCGGCCAGTCTTCTGCCCCAGAGACCCGCGCCCCCGGTTGTATGCTCGGGATGCGCCAGCCGGGCCCCAGCCCAGGTCCTAGCCCGGGTTTGAGGATGCTTGGCCAGGAGACGGGTTCTTCGAGCTGCCCACGCGGGTGCAACCAGAGGGTAGGGCTGCGACGGGGCGGGGGCTGCTACGCCCGAACTCCCAAGCGGCCGGTGGGAAGGGGCGGGGACGCGGGTCCGGCCGGGCCGGGTGCGTGGTGCCCCAGAGATGAGGCCCAGGTTGCCAGAGGGCTCCGGGCTCTGAAAACTCATCGCGGTCCTCCGGACGGCGCCAAGCAGGGTGGAGTCGGGCGGAGCCCGCTCGTTCTGGACTTCTTCCGAGGGCTTCGGTCTGAGTCAGGCCTTCCTCCTGGACCCCACACCCGTCACTCCTTGAGCACGTGGCAGTACCCAAACAGTGACCCCGACCCCCTCACCTCTGCTAAGCTGGGCGGGGCCAGGACTGGACTCTATTGGGATTAAGCCCAAAGCGGGGGCGACCTTGGCCTCCACCTCTGCGTGTCCCAACATGCACTCCCTTCTTTGGCACGAGTTCCCCCAGGAGTTTCACACGGGTGGGGCATGGGGGTGATGTACAGGTCTTCACAAGCTTGAGAGGGCATTAGCACCCAAGCAGCCCAGGTGGCTAGGACCTCTGTCTCTTCAAGGTCAGAAAGAGCCCTTACAGGAGGCAGGAGAGGGCTGTCCCTGGCAGGGAGCCCAGTAGGCAGCCCCTTCAGGCACTCACTTCTGGTTCTCTGCTGGCTCACTCTCTGTTCCTGGGTTGCTTCCTTCCTACCGTGCTTCTCCTGGCTGATCCTTTGCCCAACTCTGCCAGGGTGGCAGAGTCCCTGCCCAGGAAGCCATCAACTTCTGCCCAGGGGGCAAGTCTTAGAGCTAGAAGCAGAGGTGGGCTAAGGGCTAGGTCTACAGGGCCCTTCCCTGATCATCCCAAGAGCAATGGTCAGGGTCTGGAAAGTGGCCCTGCACTGTGGTGAAGGAAGCCACTATGCTTCCCCAGCTCACAGGCTGGAGAAGGAGAGGGAGAAGGAGGAAAAGGAGGAGGAAGAGACCATCAGTTGTTTGCTGTTCCCAGAGGGGAGGAACCGGATTTGGCCTGGAGAGCTTCTGGTGTGGCCTGGAGCCAAGGGGCTTCCGGTCACCTCCCTAGGAGCCCACCCACCCTCAGTTCCTGTCCCAGAAAGGGCTTCTCTCTGCAGGGCTCAGGGTGGGGTCAGTCCTCAGGGCCTGCCTGCAGTCCAGCTGCCCATGACTTGGCCCAGGCCAGGCCAGCTCAAGGCTGTCTGAGTTCTTGGCCAACAGTCCTGTGGACAGCCCGGAAAAGTACTCTGCCTGCTGGGCAGCCACTGGCTCTCAGCAGAAAACAAAGGCGCCTCAGACCCAGATGTCTTCGTCCTGCCTGGAAGGCACTGGTGGGGTGAGAGTCCAGAGTCCTGCCCACCCCCACAGCACCCCAGCTGCCCTGCAGCCCACAGCTGAGTAGAGGCAGGGCCAGGACATCCAGAAGTGATCTCAGTATGCTGTGTGTCTGTGTCTCCCAGACACAGTAGGGATGGAGCTCTCTTCTAAGCCATTAGACCCAGTTGATTCTGTGTTTTCAACTGGAGCCTGTGATGTGTGGCCAACAGCTCAGTTGGGGGGGGGGTCTGAGGGTCTGTTCCCTGCCCCCACATGGCCCACATCCCAGACCTGGCTGGAGCAGGGTGATCTGACAGTCCTATGCAGCAGCTGCCTTGGCTGCCAATGGCTGCGCCTGGCCTGCCTGTGCTCAGCCAGCACCCTCCAGCTTGAATCCCTTAGGGGAGCATTTCTAGCCAGAGGGCTCTGGGCACCTGTGGCCTCATGCGGGTAGGGGGTGGTGGAGCAGGTTCTGCCAGGGCCCTTCACTGGGCCACTGGGAGTGGCACCCATGGGCCCCCAGGGCAGGCTTCACACTGCACGGGACCCTGCCTTCTTGCATTTGCCAGACGAGGAGGCCTGGGGACTCTCCAAGAAGAGGGGCCAGGAGAGCTGCTGGTCTAGATTCCATCAGCAAGGCGTGTGTCTGAAGCCAGCCTGCATACCTTCCCGCCTCCTAGTGCCTCTAGCCCGGCCCCTGCTCTCAGAATTCCAGCCCTGCTCAGGCTTTCCTTCCTGCCCTCTTCCCCTCCACCCTTTCCTGCCTTGTTTCCCTGGGGAGGCCCCAGCTTCTGTCCGTTGGGGGGGTGGCCTAGCAGCCCCAACTGGGGGTGGGGGAGAGGCACCCGACTCTCAGCAGCTGGTCTTAGACCTTTGGCAAAAAAACAGCAGTGGAGATAGTAGGATGGGGGAAAATGTCAGGCCTGAAGATGAGGAAGCTGCATTCAGATAGATGAGAGTCCCCTGGGAGGTTTCCAGGGAGGCAAGGATGCCATGGGCTCAGGGCTCCTCCCTCAAAAGGGCTGTGCCAGTTCCATTAGTGAACCCTCTGTGAGGGAGGATAGGATGTCTGAGGCAAGGCAGGTGTGTGAAGGAAGCATGTGGAGGCCGCAGGTGTGTGATCATGAGGCAGGTGTGTGTGAGACAGGTTGGAGGAAGGTAGGTGTGTGTACAGAAGATGTAGGGGGAAGCCAGGTGTGTGTGAGTATGATGCAGGTGTGGAGGGGAGACAGGTGTGTGTGAGGGAGGTGTGTAGGGGAGACAGGTGTGTGTGAGGCAGGTGTGTAGAGGAGGCAGGTGTGTGTGATGCAGGTGTGTAGGGGAGACAGGTGTGTATGAGGCAGGTGTGTGTCAGGCAGGTGTGTAGGGGAGACAGGTGTATGTGAGGCAGGTATATAGGGGAGGCAAGTGTGTATAAGGCAGGTGTATAGGGGAGGAAGGTGTGTGTCAGGCAGGTGTGTAGGGGAGACAGGTGTCTGTGAGGCAGGTGTGTAGGGGAGACAGGTGTATAGGGGAGTGTGTGAGGCAGGTATGAGTGAGGCTGGTGTGGGAGGGGTGGATGGATGTAAACACAGGCACAGTCCCAGCAGGAGTTTCAGGGTTTAACAGGTGCTTGAGACAGAACCATTGGTAGAACCACCATGGGAGGGAGGGGTGACCCAGAGTCAGAGGGAGAGCAGGAGCTGGAGGCTGGGTGGGGGGCCCAGTGAAGGCCTTTGACCTGAGGCTAATAGAATTTATCTAAGGGGGTGCAGCCAGGTGGAAGACACTGCTCAGCCTGGAGCACCTAGGAAGTGGAAAACAGGAGGTGACTTGGAGCTTGTGGGGGGCGGTGGCTGCCAAGCAGGGTGAATGAGACTGGAGACCAGAGGGGCAGGCAGCTGCCCTGCAGTACCATGGGGTCCCTCGCTGACATCCCCTCCCACCGCAGCCGAGAAGGTGAGCTCTCTGGGTAAGGACTGGCACAAGTTCTGCCTCAAGTGTGAGCGCTGCAACAAGACGCTGACCCCCGGGGGCCACGCTGAGGTGAGTCCCTTGCTTCCCTGCGGGTGTGGGAGGGCGCGGGCGGGCGGGCTGGCGGCTCGGGGCCACATTCCAGGGTGTCCCTCATCCCGCCCCTCTGCCTAGCACGATGGGAAGCCGTTTTGCCACAAGCCCTGCTACGCCACGCTGTTCGGACCCAAAGGTGAGCAGGGGCCCTGCGCCGAAGGGGTGGCCCGCCTGGCTCCTCAGACCAGCACTGGGGTGCACATGGGGTTCTGGGCGGGTGGGGAGGCTCCCCTGGGAGGCGTGGAGCCTCTTTTTCCCTAAGCCCATGCTGGGCCCTTCCCGGGCAGTACTCCCACCCTCTGAAGCCACATGGCCCCCATGCTTCCCTCAGGAATGGCCCCAGGGAACTTCCTGGAGGGTGGGAGGAGGTGAGCTGGGGGGCCCTTTTCAGGTGTGAGGGCTGGGAGTGGGCGAGGCCACCGGCCACCCACCGGACGTGCCTGCCATCTCCAGGAGTGAATATCGGGGGCGCTGGCTCCTATATCTATGAGAAGCCCCCGGCGGAGGGGCCACAGGTGACCGGCCCCATCGAGGTCCCGGTTGCCCGAGCAGAGGAGCGTAAGGCGAGTGGCCCCCCCAAGGGGCCCAGCAAAGGTGAGCCGGGTTCTGAGGCTGGGAGGAGGAGTCAGCAGCGTCAGGCTGGCAGTGACCCATTCCCATCCCCCAGCCTCTAGCGTTACCACTTTTACCGGGGAGCCCAACATGTGCCCTCGCTGCAACAAGAGAGTCTACTTTGGTGAGTGACTGTCCGGCCCAGGCCCCAGGAGACTCCCCTGGGGGCCTGGCGTCATCATTCTCCCTTTTCCCAGCCGAGAAGGTGACATCTCTGGGTAAGGACTGGCACCGGCCTTGCCTGCGCTGTGAGCGCTGTGGGAAGACGCTGACCTCAGGCGGGCACGCGGAGGTGAGGGGTGCGGAAAGGGGCGGGAGCTGGGAAGGCCAGAGGGGCGGCAGCAGGGCCCAGAAAGGGAGGACAGGGGTGCAGCGGGGGTGGACAGGGGGTTGCTGGGGCGCTGTATGCGCCGAGGCAGGTGCTGCCCCCTGGCGGCTAGCGCAGAGGCCGCACTCAGGCGCCCCTCAGGACAGAGACCTGGACGCCCTGGGAGTCCGCGTCTAGTTCCCCACTCAGTTCCCTGTCTGTCCCCACCCAGCACGATGGCCAGCCGTACTGCCACAAGCCCTGCTATGGAATACTCTTCGGACCCAAGGGTGAGTACCGCGGGTGGGGTGCCCTTCCCATGCAAGGCTCTGGCTGTTCCCCAGACATGGTCTGCTTCTCTCTGCAGGTGTGAACACCGGGGCGGTGGGCAGCTACATCTACGACAGGGACCCCGAAGGCAAAGTCCAGCCCTAGGCTGTAGCTCCCTCCGTGGCCAGAAGGCCTTCTGCCTCTTGCCAGACCCTGCCTTGTGCCTGGTGGCTGCCTCAGCGTCCTGCCTAAAAGCCCTGCCAGAGTCAGAGAAGGGGCAGTGTCAAGGGCCGATGCCCACACATGTGTCTGGGGGTGCCTGCCGCCCTCTGGCTTCCTCTGAAGGTCCCCATCACCCCTTTTGTGTCTGTGTGCTCCATATACACGTGTGTTCTTGTGTGCCTCTGAACCCCAGGGGCACTCTATGTGTCTCCCTTCCAGCATTTCCATGTGTCCCTGTGTGCCCTGTGGGTCTCTGAGGTGGCTGTCCTGCTCCCCCTCTCCTGCTGCCCCAGGCCCTCCTGCCAGTGTTATTTATGCCCCCTTGCCGGTGATGGCCACACTCCTCACGTTGTCTCCCAAGTGGAGTGTGTCCCTGCTCAGGGCCTTCCGCCTGGCTCCCACACTGCCTTGCAAGCTCCCCCTGCCACCACACGTGGTTCACTTCCCTGCTGAGATTTTGCTGTCAGTAAAAGGTTTGAGGATCATAGGACAAGCACTGTGTCTCTGACTGTGGATGGATGCGACTCCAGGACTATGTCCTTGTGTTCAGGCCTGGCTTCTGGTGGGATGGGTCCTGCTCCCAAAGGTGATGGTAGGGCAGTAGGGTCCCAGCATGGTTCTTGCGAAGCATGGAGGAACTTGGTCCCTGGATTGGGCAGTGGTGCCCACATAGAGATGGGGTCTGGGTGGAGGTGAGAGGTGGGGCTGTTTGAGAACAGGAGCCCTGAGTTAATCTGGGGTCTCCCTGGGGGAGGGTGGTATGTGCGGGGCTGAACTTTGTTCCCTGGAAATGCCAACAGCAGGTTGGCAGGTGTGGAGCCAGGAGCTACCTGGGTCCATCGGGAACCAGGAGGAGTGGGAGGGGTCAGCTTTGAGAGCAACCAGAGGGATACCCAGGGGAGGGCCTGGGGACAGGGGACTGAAGGTGGGCTCCTGTGCAGAGGATGGGGAGCTGATCAAGGGACTGCAGTGGATTAGCAGCTGAGGCCTGGGCTGGGAAGTGCAGAAAGGCATGGAGTGCTCAGAGCAGGTCCTGGATGGGCTCAGAGTAGCTGCTTCCAGTTTCTCTCCACAGGGAGATGGACAGGCCTCAGCATGGGTGTGGCCCCCCAAACCAGCCCTAATCTAGACGCCCAGGGGCAGAATGAAGATGAAGGTACGGAGGCTGGAGTCTTTTCCTGCCCAGGCCTTGGCTATGAAAACCTTGTGACTGTGTTTTCAGTGATGACACAGTCACCCTGGTCCCTCAAGTTGTCCAGACTTCCGTCCTTTCATAGAGATCCCTTGGCTGCGGCAAGAGCCCCCTCCTCCCTGTCCCTTTTTCTATCGGCCTCTCCTGGAGTGCCCACTAGAGGGCGTGCCAGCCCTTCTTCTCGGGCATACTGCGGCAGAAATCTGTGGCCCTGGTTTGGCACCTGTAGCTCAGTGGTTAGGGCGCCAGCCACATACACCGAGGCTGGCGGGGTAGAGCCCGGCCCGGGCCTGGTAAATAACAATGACAACTGCGACCAAAAAATAGCTGGGCGTTGCGGCAGGCGTCTGTAGTCCCAGCTACTTGGGAGGCTGAGGGAAGAGAATCGTTCAAACCCAAGAGTTTGAGATTGCTGTGAGCTGTGATGCAACAGCACTCTACCGAGGGAGACATAGTGAGACTCTGTCTCAAAAAAAAAACCAAAAAACCTGTAACCCTGCCTGGACCCCTAGCCTCCGCACCACACTGCAGATGACCGCGCCCTGCCTGTTCTCAGTTCCCTAACCATGGCACAACCTCCCTGCCACTTCCTACCCACCCTCCAGTCCAGGGGCTCAGACAGAGGAGTCTGGACTTGGGCCCATTGTCCTATGTGCAGCCATCCGTGTCCTAGTAGGGGGGGTGGGGTGGAGAATTGAGCTGGCTCTGGTATCCGGCAATGCCACAGCTCCCCTCTGCCTGGTAAGCTGAGCTGGGCACTGTCTCCTCCCATCTGGAATGTGGCCTGAATGTGTGGGGCCTGTGGCAGGTGGGGGTGTCCACAGCCCCCAGGCAGAGGGGAAGTCCAGTAAGGTAGGATGCTCTGTTCAGAGGAGAGGTTGGGATGACTCCCTCTCCTGCAAGGCCATGGGTTCCTGGTTGGGGGGCCATTGGAGGAAAAAACGCTTCTCCAGCCCCCCAACCCGCCCTCGCCTAGATGCCCAGTGTCACATGGGAAATTCTTTCTCTCTGCTAGGGGGGCTGAAAGGGCACAGCTAGGTCCCCTCCTCCCTCGGGAGCCTCCAGTGGAAACTATGTCTGGAGGAGACATAGTAGGCAGCCTGCCCTGCTCCAAGCCTAAGTGAGGGTGGGCTGTAGTGGGGAGGCCTGTTTGTGTGTAAGAGACCCTGTCTGGGGGATGGCAGGTTAGGGGATAAGGTGGTCAGGGGTCTCCTTAAGGGGAGATGGATCCCTGGTCCTGGCAGGATGCAGTGCCCTGCCCTAGGTCTGGCCTGGGTAGGACCCACCCCATTTCCTGCTGGCAGGCATTGGAAGATGAAGCACTGCCTGCAATGTTTGTTTCCAAGATGTTGTCATGGAAACCGGCGGTTGCTACTACTGTTTGTCTCAATGTTGTCTCTGGGCAGCACCAGTGGGGGTGGCTGGGTGGTGTCATGGTACTGCCAGTAGGCCCTCTGTGGCACCAGCTCCAGGAAGCTTCTCCTCCACCCTTGAGCCAGGTGCTTTTCAGGGTGCTCATAGCCCAGACACCCCTAAAGATGGAGGGGAGTCAGGAATGGGTGCCTTTGTCTCTGGCCATGCCGCTTTCTTCATTCCTCCCAGATGGAGAAGGCTCTGCCTCACCCTTCACCCTCTACCCTCTGACCCATGCTCAGTGGGTGAGGTGGCCCTGAAATGCCATCTGACTACCTCACTTCTCCTTTAGAACCTCTGGGAACCCAGCCTAGGGACCCACAGGTCCTTGTGACCCAGCCCGAGCCCAGCCGCACTTGAACCCCAGGCCGCTTTGCAAGTCAGTCTCTGTAGATGGGGCTCCTTCCTGTCCTGCTTCCCCATCCCACCGGCCAGTCTCCCTATGCCTCCTGGCCAGGTTCCTCCTAGGCCTCCACCTCTGACCTGAACTGAGGGGGCGGGGCTTGCTGCACCCCCCGAAGAAGACATCTCCCGGGCTCAGCTCCCTGTGTCCCCACTTCCCTGAGTCCCAGATTCTCTCCAGTGGTTCTCAACCTTCCTAATGCTGTGACCCTTTAATACAGTTCCTCATGTTGTGGTGACTCCCAACCATAAAATTATTTTCACTCAAAAGTAATTTTCGCTGCAAGTCTAGCCCATGCCCCAGAGCTCCAGACCCCTAGCACCTTCCCTCCACGCCCTGCCCTGTCTCACCTGGCCCAGTGACCCCCAGCATCAGCCCTGGGTGTCTCACCCCACTTGATCTAGCTTCCCAGAGGCTCTACAAGACTTGGGGACGTGTCTCCTTCCTGCCTCTGGGTCCAACTCACTGATTAATGTCCCTCACTGTTGAGGGCCAGGCACAGACCAAGACTAGCCAGATCCTAGGATGGTAAGTGTGGGCAGCAATATTTCCCAGGGCCTGGCTGGGGTAAGGTCAGGGCCCCAGCTGCTGGGCTGGAAGGCTGAGATTCCAGGTGCTTCTGCTTGGGCTTTGGCTCCAGGACTCAGAGGCACTGGGCCCAGCCTTAAGGGAGGGGAGGAAAGGTAGGTGCACCCCATTTGGCCATATCATGGACCCCAGACAGAGGTACACCACTGTTGGGGGCAGGGCTGGCTGAAGGTGGCTTCCCTGGTCCTCTCCCCTCCATATCTAGGCTGCTTCCGGGAGAGGAGGAACCAGCAGCTCTCCCACCTAGGCTGTGGGTGAGGCCAGAGGACCAAGGGAAGCCACCTCCAGCCCCCCAACCCAGGGTTGCCCTGGGGTCAGTCCTTAGGCCAGACAGGGGCGTCCCAGGAGGCTAGCTGCTGAAAATAGACCCTGAGAACTAAATGGTGAGTGTTGTGACTCAGCCAGGCAGAGGGGGTGGACACTAGGGAGGCCCTAGCTGGGCGTGGCAGGCTGAGTGTTTTTCCTGGAGCCTGTGTTGGCAGTGCAGTGCACCTGGATGTGGAGAGCACAAGGACAGGCCCAGCTGGCCTGCGGCCTCAGTGGGAAACATCCACACCTGTTTTTGTGTGCAGCCACAGCCTGTATACACTGAGAGAGGCTGAGACACACTCCAGGAAGTGCAGAACCTTCCTGGTCAGGGGATGGCAGGGCCCACCTTGCCTCTCTGGTTAGTCAGACCCCTGGATCCCCCAATTTTTTTTTTTTTTTTTTTTTTTTTTTTTAGATAGTGTTTGAAGCTTTCGCCCTGGGTAGTGTGTGGTGGCATCACAGCTCACGGCAACCTCCAACTCTTGGACTTAAACGATTCTCTTGCCTCAGCCTCCCAAGTAGCTGGGACTACAGGCACCCACCACAATGCCCAGCTATTTTTTGGTTATAATTGTTACTGTTTGGCGGGCCGGGGCTGGATTCAAACCCTCCAGCTCTGGTGTATGTGGCTGGTGCCCTAGCCGCTTGAGCTACAGGTGCCGAGCCTGAATCCCAAAATAGACTTCCTCTCAGCAAAGCAGGGGTGGGCTGATGGGGCAGGGATGAGTGCCATTACCCTACCACCCCCAGGTCTCAGGTGCCTAAGGTATCTTCATGCTGTCCGGGCAGGGTGGAAAGTCCGGGCAGAGGCAGTCTGGGGCAGCAGCTGGGAGTTCAGACCCACAGTCTGTCCTCTGTATGTTCACATGACGAATGCTACCAGCATGCCAGCAGAAGAGTGAGAGGTAGAGGGGCCAGGATGCAGCTGACCCAGTGGTTCTGAGTCAGGGTGCCATAGGCCAGGAGCAGGCCAGGAGCAGGCCAGGGGGCTGACGGAAGCAGAGGCCTTGCAGCTGGTGGCTGCTGGGGTCTCAGAGGCATTGCTGGGCGAGGCAGCCTGGGCTGGAGTCTGGGTGGAGGAGGGAGCTGGGGCTGTAAGTAAAGAGGGGTCCCTGTCTCCATAGGCAGGACTGATGGGAAACACAGAGGAAAAGAAGTTTGAGGGACAGGTCAGTCTGTGGCTGAAGTTTTGGGGCAATTTCAGGAATTGGGTATGTGTGTGTCCATGAATGTCTGAGCTGAGTTTCTGGAAAACCATGAGTAGCAACACAGAAGGCCCAGCCCCGTGCTCAAGGCATCCTCCCCACCCCCACTCCATGACCATGGCAACAGAAAATAACAGCAGGAAGGCCAGGAAGGGACTCATCACCCAGATTTTGGGGGGGCACTCCCTGCTGGGCAGGGCGGGTTGAAGTCTAGGTGTGGAGGATGGGCTAGCCCCGGGGTGGGGCAGATAGAAGGGAGGACTGAGACCGGCCATGCTGGGACGGACACACACCCATACAGGCATGGCTGCCGGTACACACATGTATCTTGTCACCTACCTTTGCACCTTTGCACAGGAGCACTATCCTGCTGTGCTGGGTGCCTCACAGCTTCTGCGCCATCCCAGCTTCCCCAAACAGCAAAGTAGTGTGTGCTGTGTGTGCAGCCTGACCCAGGGACCTGCAGCAGCAGAGGCCATCCCACTTCCTGAGACACCTCCCCCCCTACTTGACCAGTGTCTTTGCTGGGCCAGTTCTCCTCCCTTCCCTGTCTGGTGCCTGGCACCTCTTCTCCTCCCTCTTTTAATGTCTGGCTGCTGTGTGGTGTGCAGAGCATCAGGAGAGAGAGAACAAGAGGAGTGGGGGTGGGAGGGGGGGAGGCAGAGGGAGAGGCAGATCCCCAGGGCCAGGGATGAGAAAAGTCAGAACCTCCCTCCTGTTCCCACTGGCCTTGCCCAGGCCAAGAAGTAGAGACTCATGCAAGTAAATTTATGGAGAGGGTTGGAATGGTGACCTCAACTCCAGAAACCACACCCAGGACTCCTTGTGCTGGGTGGAGTCAGCAGGCGGGCCCAAATCTGAGTTTTTAAGACTAACAGGCTGGATACCGGGGGTCCCAAGGATGCAGAGCTGGAGTGCACCCCTACTGTGGAAGCACCCCTGCTGGGGGGTTCAGAACTGGGGGGAGGGCTCCAATGGAACCCTGCAGAATGTCATTGTAGACCCCAGGACTTGCAGAGGCCCACTGGGGGCAGAACTGTGGCCCCAAAGAGGGAATCCTAAGGAGGAAGCTAGTGGTTGGAGAGAGGTGGGGTACAGGATGTGGCCTTGGGCTAGATGTGCCAGACACAAGTGCCTCACTCACCCTACAGCCCTGGAGCTCCCACCTTCATCCCAAGCTGGGGCCTAGTCTACAGTTGGTTGGGGCAGGGGTCTTGAGATGGAGGCACCCACTGCTTCCCTTCCTCTTCAGTGGAGGCCTCTGGGGAGGTGGGCTTCAGGGAAGGTGAGGTTGGGATCATAGTGCAGTCAGGGCTGTGTGCCTGTCAGGGGAGACTGGGGGTTCCTGGGGCCACTGGGGAGGGTGGTGTCCAGCACCCTTTGCAGCAATGGGAACCAAACAGGCCCAGAAATGACTTTTTTTTTTTTTTAGATGGGAGTGTGGAGGAGATATGAGGATGCGGGTAACAGCGTGGTTGAAGGGAGGGAGGATGGACAGGGAGAAAAGGCAGCAGGGCCACGTGCTGGGAGCAGAAGGGCCTACAAGAGACAAGGAGGGTGGCTGTCCTGGCTGACCGTGACAAGGAGCACAGGAGGGTACACAGGGTGTGGTTAAGTGACTGGCGGTGGCAGCCCCTCCCTGAGGTTCTGGGACTCCCAGCTGGTGCTCAGAATGGAGGGGTGACTCCGCAGCTTAAACCCTAGCCCATCAACCCTCTTGAACTTCGTAGGGGGGGGGGGGTGTCGGACGATCTCCTCCTGGCACCTGACCTGGGCGGCGGACTTGGACCGCTCCTGCCCTCCCGGGCGCTTCCCTCAGAGATAAGGACAGATTCCTTCCCTGGAGGAAGCGAGTTGGAGATGGCATGGGTGTGGCCACACCCTGCCCGGGCCCGGTTAGCTGATCGGTCCCCATCTTAGATTCCCCTGCCTTGGAGTCTCCTCTTCCGAATTCCTGGGGATGTTCCCACTGCGGTCTGCTGGACTTCTCAGCCAGCGGTGGGGTTGGAAGGACGTCTCGCGGGAGTGAAGGGACTGGGGTGGGGCAGGCCTCCTGGGCGAAAGTGGGCTGGAAGGCCGCAGTGGGTTCCTCTTGGGACCTCCAGGAACTGTCCTCAACCCTCTATCTTGGCGAGGGGAGGGACAGAATGTGTGGGCATGCTAATTTGCATCTATTTGCATTTTAGAGGTGTTGCAGCCTGTCCTAGGCTCCAGCAGATTTATGGGCTCAGGCAGGTGCCCACGGGATGGGGCTGGGGATGGAGCGCCCCTTCCTGCTCCTAGGGATCCTTCCCTCCTCCCCCGGAGGCATCAGAGCCCTGGGAGAGGGGCGGGGCTTGAGCTCGGCGCAGGCGACCCCCCACCCCCGTGAATTCCATGAATCCCCCGCGACCCCTGCGGCCTCTGCTAGGTTCTTGGCTCGGCTTGGGTCCTGCCGGGAGGCAGAGATGGACCAGAACACCTTTCTCAGCCTGTCGGCCTGAAGCTGATGCCCCCAGGTTCCAAGTCTCTGATTCCGGGGGCTGGACGTGAGGGGCGGGGTCTCAAAGGGGCGGGGTCCCGCCGTCCCTGAAAGACTCCGACCCGGCTGGACCCACCCAGTCTCTCACTAACTACCGGTTCGCACCCTGTCACAGACGCCTGCTCCAGACCCGGTGCCGCCATGCCCAAGTGTCCTAAGTGCGACAAGGAGGTGTACTTTGGTGAGTGCGCCCACCTCTGGCCCACGCCCTGTCTGGGCACTGTGCAGCCTTACGCGGAAGCGCGACCGAGGAACGGACGGGGCTGGGGCCCGCTTTGGTGGACCCGGGGAGCTGGGGGACTCTTGGGGACCTCCTTGGAACAGACACTTTAGCCTTGCCCGCGGCTGCCTGGGTGCGAAGGGGAGACACCGAGCATGGGAGGGTTCCGCTATCCTGCCAATTCGCGCTCTGTGATCCGGCTTTTCTGTCTCTGAGTCTACCCGCCTCTGGGTCTAGCAGTTTGGGATTCCGGTTTTTGGGTCCCGCTGTCTCTCCCGCCTCCTCTCGGGCGCACTCTGGGCGGGGAACCCGCGGGGTAGGAAGGAAAGCGAAGCTAGGGCCGCCCCTCCCAGAGCTAAGTAGAAACAGACGCGGAAACCAACGCCCGCGGCGCGATTCGTGGACGCCGTAGATCCCGGGCGCCTGACTTCCTGTCCCGCGCGCGCACCCAGAGGCCCGCCTGCGGGAGAGGAGGGAGGCAGTGGGAAGTAACCCCCAGCCCCCTGCCAGAGGTCACCTGGAGCAGAAGCCAAATAACATAATCCCTGCAGCCTAGCCCCAGGCCTTGTTGACCCACACCTCACCTCTGGCCCTCGAGGACCCCCTCTCCACCAGCGCCCCTCAAGCCCTGAGGGATACTGCCCAGGGACTGCACCTGTTAGTACTTCAAGGGACAGCAACCCTTGCAATTTATCGGCAGGATTGGCCTGTGGGGCCTGGAGGTGCCCTCCCACGGAGCATTGGGGTGGACTGAGACCTTAAGGTGTGGCTGGAGGGCCGGGGTGTGCGAGAGGTGGGTGTGTACTCTGAGTCCCCAGAGCAATGTCTCATGGGAAGCCTGTCTGTACCTCTACAGCTGAGCGGGTTACCTCCCTGGGCAAGGATTGGCACCGGCCCTGCCTCAAGTGTGAGAAATGTGGAAAGACGTTGACCTCTGGGGGTCATTCCGAGGTAAGTGGGAGCCCAGGGTGGTGGCAGGGGCAGAGGGGTGACGGTACCCCTCATGTTTTTTTTTTTTTTCTCTGCAGCATGA
>CAUYPK010170618.1:0-11306 GCA_963574355.1 Loris lydekkerianus
AAAACCAACCCCCCCCCCCCCCCCCCCCACCCGTGGGCGGCCCGGGGGGGGGGGGGGGGACTCGGCTTATACTCGAGTGTATACAGTATGTTGGTTCGAGTTTGTGAATTTGTACATTCATTCAAAGTAAATTTGTCTTCAGACTCTCAAGGATTACTGTGATCTCCTTTCTTTCTAAATATATCCCTGAATCTGATATGTACTTATTAATTATGACTATTTATTTGGATAGATATTTGCTACTATATAAAATGCTGATTGTATTTTATACATTATATTCTGGCTGATGGATAGTCCTCTGGCTTTTTCCTGTATATACTTTTTTTTAGTAAGCTATGTTTGAAAAGAAAAGAAAGGAAAGGATATGGGGTAGAACATAGTATTTGTTATCCTATAATTTGTTCCTTATTAAAAAAATTTTTTTTAAATGTATTTTGTCTGACCTTCCAAATCTCATCATGGCTGCATAACATTCAGGGCACTGCACGTACGTGCTTGTGTTACCTTGCTCAGGCTGCAGCTGGGGTACGAGGAGAGGAGGGAGACTTGCACTTTTCATTACTATTCTCTTTGTGATTTGACATAAATGGGTGTGATGTGGGGGGAGGGGTGTAACTTTTGTAACTTACTCTTCTTACCATATGATCCGAGCTGTCCAGCTTAGGAATCTGTTCTATGGAAAAGAATATGCATAGGCACAGGATTTAGCTTTATTTTAATACTTGTAGTTTTATAATTGTATTTTTAGTGAAAAATTATAAGCCTATCTGTAAGAACAGACAGTGAAATGGTAACATATCTATATAGTAGCACACCACTGAGTGAAAACACTGGCAGGCTCTAAACTAAATGGTTATAGTAGTTATCTTTGGTTACTTAAAATTTTTAATGGGCATTCCATAGTGTCGTATTTTCTTCCTAAAATATGCGTATCATTTATATTAAGAAAAATTAAGTTTATTTGCAACTCTACAGAGTTGTAAAGTGAACGGAAATTATATAATATTCACTGAGAGTTTGTTTGATATGCTCACCAAACTTAAATTTAAAAATAATAAAATAATTGTTTATGGGAGGACATAAATAAAAAATTTCAAGTCCAGGGCTGTTATTCAGTAATTTTTAAAAAATTTGACTTAACAGTGTTTTAGACACTGGGTTAAGTATAAAACACCTAACTATAGCTATAATCAAGTCAATTTTTGTATCATATTTTTCATTCTTTTTTTCTTTTATTTATAAATATACCTTAGTTTATATTTATTCTTTTTTCTTATATGTAGTATTAGAAATTTAGAAAATTCTTGGACAGTATAGAAGTAATTAAGTATTATCAAAACATCATTTTCACTGAGGAAGAACATGAGGTTTTGAAGTAGCAGTATTTTAACATTATTTTCTGTCTCGTAATTCTTCCAGGCATAGATGTGCCGGAGATCAATGAGGAACAGAGCAAAGTTTATAACAATGCCTTGATAAATTGGCACCAGCCAGAAAAGGATAAAGCTGACAGCTACATTCTGGAGTATCGGAAGATTAACAGAGATGATGAAATGTTGTCATGGAATGAGATACAAGTGTGTGGCACAAGTAAAGTCATTTCAGAACTTGAAAGCAATAGTATTTATGCTTTCAGAGTGAGAGCCTATAAGGGTTCAATATGTAGTCCTTGCAGCAGGGAATTGGTTCTTCACACTCCTCCAGCTCCAGGTATTGTGAATATTGGGAATTAAAAAAGCATAACGTTGGACGAGATCTTGATAAAATAAGCCATGTCCCCATGTAGACCTACATTAAACCGGCTCTTGTTTTTAAAAGATTCCAGAAAAGTAGTTTCCACACAGGTAGGATTTAGAAATGAACTAAATTCAGTAGAACCTCTATAGTCGGCCACTTCCTTCCATGAACCACTTCCTTGACTTGACCCAATTTTCATAGAGTAGATATGCACCACATGTACATACCAGTATAGTAGGCGCCTAATTCTGTACGTTGACCCTCTCCATATGTTGACCAGTTTGTTGCAGTCCCTTGGGTGGTCAACTTAGAGGTTCTGTTTTGCTTGAATTTCACCTTGTTGACGGAGAACAGGGTTAGATTTTAACTGACACCAGAGAAAAACAGGAAGACATTTGAGAGAGCAAGTTTATTAAATTGGAATTAAAATAGCATAAATAGTAACTTAAAAGTTTTGAACTAGGTGTTGGTAGGTCGCACCTTGTAATCCTGCCATTCTGGGAGGCCAAGGTGGGTGGATTACTTGAGCTCAGAGTTGGAGACCAGCTTGAGCAAGAGTGAGACCCCATCTCTACTAAAAATAAAAGTAGGAGCCAGGCATGGTGACGGTGACTTAGGAGGCTGAGGTAGGAGGATCGCTTCCGCCCAGAAGTTTGAGGCTGTAGTGAACTATGATGACAATACTGTACTATAGCTTGGGCAACAGACCAAGACTCTGTCTCAAAAAGAAAAAACTTTTGAATAATATTATTCTGTATTTTTTAGTTGTGGAAGCTTTTAAAACATGGGACATAGGTAGATATTTTTTAAATTTTATTGGTATAATTCCTGAAATATGATTTTGATTTAATAACCTAGTTCCGATTTGCCTGTATTTTCTGTCTATCTTGGTGATTCTCAGCCCCTGGGGATGGTAGGCATGCATTATAGAACCACATGGACGGCCTTTTCTCCCCATACTCAAATTTCCTCAGGCCCAGCTCACCCTCCCTCCCCTTCCGAGTTAAAAACTACTGAAACTGAGCACACAGTGCCTGAAGATTTTTATGGAATGAGAATGACAGCCAATTTACAGATTAGCCGATAGTCACTACAATGTCTCCATGACTGAGGGAGGTTTAGAAGCTTAGCAGGGAAACATTTTCCCTGTTAGTCACTGCCTTACAGATACCTTCAGTTGGTTTTTAGATACTGTTGCTACCTCTGTATTTTTTTGTGACTTAAGTAACCGTATTTTCTGCACTCTCCCCTTCCTTCCCTTTTTGTTCAAAATAGAAGAGATTTGTTTTTCATGCACATTGTGGCTTTTGAAAAATAAGAACATAAATATTAATATCTATGGTTGGCTAAATCTTTTGAATTTTAATACAATCCACAGTTTTAGGATGAATTTGCAAGTATTAAATAAATATTTCATGCTTAATGCTATTTCCACTTTTCTAGTCTCTCTGACTGAAAATAGAGGAAAAAGAAACCTAGATGCAGCTGCTGTTGCAGCAAAATAGTGGAGGGCGAAGGAGGACAGGAAACGTGAAGGGTTGTTTTCATATTCTCATCAAAGCAGTAAGACCAGGGTAACCCTTTACATTTTTTGTGCAAGCTGGGAGACTTGAGATTGAAAGGGAGCACAAATAATCATGCCAAGACTCTAGGCATTACCAGAAAGAGTGGTCAGGCTGTATGTGGGGAATAGTGTTAGTTTACTAGCAGCCATTTAACACAGATAAAATTTGAGTGGTGCCTGTGGCTCAAGGAGTAGGTCGCCGGCCCCACATACCAGAGGTGGTGGGTTCAAACCCAGCCCTGGGTTTGAACCTACAATACCCCCCACCCCCCAATATATAGATATAGATAAAATTTACCATTTAAAAGTATTTATTTCAGTGGCAGTAAGCACATTCACGGTATTGTTTAATATCACCACTCACATCTCCAGAATTTTTTCACCATTCCAAATGGAAACTCTGTACCTTGTAAAATCATAACTTCCCTCCTCCTAGAGCTTGGTAACCTCTATTCTACTTTCCTCTGTCTCTATGAATTTGCCTATTCGAGGTACTTCATGTAAATGGAATAATGCAATATTTGTTGTTTTGCATCTGGCTTCTTTTTAAAATTTTTTTATTTATTTTGGAATATTATGCAGTACAAATGTTTTGTTTACATAAATTGCTTTCGTACTGAGTCAAGTTAGAGGAGTTCTCCTCACCCAGACGGTGCGCACTGTGCCCCTTAGGTGTGAATTTACCCATCCCCGCCCCACTGCCACCTGTTTGGTTTTTAATGGGTGGTATTTCCACGCCGCACGTACTTACCTGTCAGTTCCTGCATCTGGCTTATTTCAGGTCCAGCCATATTGGGCATGTGGCTGGATTTCTTTCTTGTTAAAGGCTGGATGATAATGCATTAGATGTGTGTGGCACATTTTCTTTATTCATTATTTCCCCACTGGTCAGAAGCCAGTGTTAATGCGGTGATTTAAGTTGATAGAGACAATAAGAGTGGTGTTATCTCCATTCTGTGGATGGGAAAATTAATGTTTAGGTCAAACTCTGCTTAAGTGCTTTTGCAAAGGAATTCAGACCAGGCCTCTCTGAACCCAAAGGCTGCGCTTTTTTCTTTTAACACCCTACCAGGTTTCTCAGGGCTCCTGTCATAGTGTGTTGGTTAATGAGGAAAAGGCCTTGTTAAAATTGCTAACATGTTCCATATTTATAAAAGTTAGGATAGATATTTAAGAAAAGATTTACATATGTATGAAAATATATAGTCCCTTTTAGGGATAAAAGAACAGATCTAGTAGTGTAAATATCTATGATAGATTTGTTTTATCTATTCCAAGTCATACATGTTCACATTTAAAATATTTTCAAAAAAACATTTTCCTCTGCTTTTGAGATTTCAAAAGATTTTCATGTGTAGAGAATAAACTGGAAATTATTACTACGTTGAGTTTTGGTTTGTCATGGTTGTTTGGTTGTCTGACACCTCCCTAATCTCTTTCCAGTAATTTCTATTTGAAAAATCTATCAAATTTAACCTTAAACTATAGAAATGCTAATACATAATGTTCAGACTGATTTTAATTGTAAGCTCTGTTTAGTTTTTAGTTTCCTCTTTGATGAAAAATGTGGCTATAATAATGAGCACCTTTTGTTGAACTTGAAGAGAGACCGGGTAGAGAGTAGAGCTGGATTTAATCTGCTCCTGGCTGCGGAACGTATCCAAGTGGGTTATTACACGAGCTTAGACTACATCATTGGAGACGTTGGAATCACAAAAGGGAAACACTTTTGGGCCTTCCGCGTGGAACCTTACTCATACCTGGTAAAAGCGGGCGTTGCTTCTAGTGATAAACTACAAGAATGGCTCCGCTCTCCCCGGGACGCAGTGAGTCCAAGGTAGTTTCTTTTCTCAATCTAGAATTTGATAATTCTTTTAAAAGTAAATGTATTTTATAAATATATAAAGTAAGTATACTATATAAACATATACATATAGTTGGTTAGCAAGGTAAGCCTGAAAATAGACTTGAATTTATTTATTCCATTTGGATTATACATTTCTTTGATTCAGGTGTTTTGGCGATACCATGTGGTTGATTAAGAAAGGGAGTCAAAGCCAGAGGCAGGGTCTCTCCTCTGTAGTCCTAGACACTCAGGAGGCTGAGGCAGGAGGATTGCCCAAGCCTAGGAGTTTGAGGCCCAGTCTATGTAACATGGTGAGACCCTTATCTCTAAAAGGAAAAAAAAAAAAAGAAAAGAAAAAAGGAGTCAGGCTGTTTGTAGTCACACACTGAATAATGATTTAGCTGTTATTTCTGATGCTGTGAGGAAATAAATCTATTTGAATGCCTCTGAAGTATCCAAACAAAGCCTCACAGTTTAAAATTTTTTAAATCTTTTATATGTTACCTAAATTATATGATAAAAATTACTCACATATGGTGCCTTCAATTGCCATACTTCACAGTTGGTATTAAGTTGTTCTTTTGTTATAAGACAGAATTTATTTAAACTTCTCTGTAAGTCCTTACAAAACTGGATCATGGTAGACATATTTTCACAACAGAGAATTACCGTTTCTTAAGAGATTGACTAGTGGAAATAGTACAGTTCTTATAGAGGGAGTACCGTATATACTCGAGTATAAGCCGAGTTTTTTTGTCACGAAATTTGTGCTGAGTTCGGGTTTTTCAGCACAGATTTTGTGCCGGAAAAAACTCGGCTTATACTCAAGTATATACGGTAAGTTGAATTAGCCCAGACAAGTAATTCTTGACCTCTTGTGCAAACAGTATCAAAGGGTAACAGTCTGAATGGTAGGAAAGACATTTTAAACACAGATGAAAAATTTACATAACATCAAATATTTTAATAGAGAAATGGTTAATTGAACAGGACTGGAAGTTGCTTTGGGCAAGTCAGTGAGTGAGTGGTGTGAGCAGGTGAACGTCCCACCCGTTACTGTATCTGTGTACTCTGTAGACCCCATGACATTATGCTTAGACTGCATTACATTTATAAAAAAGTATTTTTCTTCAACAAATCAAGCTCACCTTACTGTAACTTTTAAAATTTTTTGACATTTAACTCTTTTGTAATAACACAGCTTAAAACACAAAGATCATACAACTGTTGAAAAATATTTTCTTTATAGAAATAGTCTATAAGCTTTGTTCTATTTTTGAAATTTAAATTTCTTTTTTACTTTTTGAACTTTTTCAAAACTAAGAGTTTTGTATCTGTGTACTCTGTACAAAGATACTGTACTGTACAAACACACACAGTAGCCGAGGCCTATACAGGGTCAGGATTGTCATCGTCACTGTCCTCCCGGTCTGGTCCCACCTGGTTGTAGGGGAGCTTTCATCTCGTAGGACAACTCTGTCTTCTGGAATGCCTCCTGAAGGACCTGCAGGAGACTGTTTTACAGTTAATGTTTTTAATAAGTAGAAATGACAATAAAATTATAGCCTAATAAATACATAGACCAGTGTGAGTAGTTTATTTTCATAATCAGGCATTAAGTACTGTGTGTAGGTAATTGTGCTGTACGCTCATACAGCTGGCAGTTTGGTAGGTTAATACTGGTGTCTCCTCACATGTGTGAATCATGCATTACATTTACTACACTGCAACGGCCAGGACATCACGAGGTGATAAACATTTTTCAGCCCCATCATTATTTTATGGGAACGCCATTGTGTACGTGGTCTGTCATTGACTGAAACACCAGTGAGGGGCGTGTGACTGTATATAATTTTGTGCTGTCGGTGTCTAATTTTGACCAGTTCCCTTTTGGTAGGCCAGAGTGATTAATAACTTTTAGACTCTTGCTTTTATCTAGGCGAAAGTGATGTTTTATGAGAGAAAACTTTGGGTATAATTCTAAGTGGCAACATGCAGCCTTGATCTTTTTATTTCATTAGAAAGCTTTTCATGCAAACATAATTTTAGCCTTAAATCAACATATACTATCTTGTGAAAATGTTTTAAAGACACTTGGAGCCCTGTGGATACAGATTCAGAGTCTTTGTTTTTGTTGTTGCGTTTCAGGTATGAGCAAGACAGTGGCCACGACAGCGGGAGTGAGGACACCAGTTTTGATTCTTCACAGCCCTTTACGTTAGTTACCATAGGCATGAAGAAATTTTTTATACCTAAGTCACCCACTTCTTCTAATGAACCTGAAAATAGAGTTCTTCCCATGCCAACAAGTATAGGGATCTTCCTTGACTATGATAAAGGCAGAGTGGGCTTCTATGACATGGAGCACATGAAGTGCCTGTACGAGCGCCAGGTGGACTGCTCGCACACCATGTACCCGGCCTTTGCACTGATGGGCAGTGGAGGAATTCAACTTGAAGAACCCATCTCAGCAAAGTACCTGGAATACCCAGGAGACATGTGATATCAGCATCTGATGTGACTTAGGATGGAAATTGCGAGCGAAGCAATGCCTTAGTGTTAACCTTCGTAACTAATTACATATCACTAAGTATTCTGTCCCCACACTTGTTAACCGTGTGTGTTTCTTCTTAAAACCTGGGAAACTCCAACAGCCTTGTCTCTGCCATGTCACTGTTCTGCCTTTCACAAATGAGGGGAATGAAGACATTCTTTTCTGGTTAATACTGAAATGATTAACTTTGCAACTGGATGTTCTTTCTTTTTATGCACAAGGAATAACTTATTTACGTCAGCTGCTGTTGCTGATAATCAGTAATACATTGGTTGTTTTCTGGGCAGGGTGGGGATACGAAGTATTTATTATGCTGCTTTTATGTTTGTGTTTTTTTCATTTTTGTATCATGCTTATGTCCTAAAAGAAGATATTTTTAAAATGCCTATGGATAGAAATTAGTGCTAAGCAATGTGTCTTGCATTTGTTTTTAATAGGAAAACAAAGTTCTAGATAGGTGAAAAGAAAAAGGTCATACAAATGGTAGTATATGTAAGTAGAAAATTACGTATTTTATAATGTGTAACTATTAAAAGTATATTGCCTGGGAAATTAATACTACTGTATTTATTCCTCCCACCCCACCCCAAACCACAAACTGTATTATTAAGGACATTTTGGGAGTTCCCTTAGCTGTAACACCCGTTAGCCAGCATGGTTAATGGTTTCTTGTAGGAAACACAAATTCTTGCCTAACACATGCAACTTCACTTTATATAATTTTTTCTTCAGAAAATTTATCTTTACTTTTTCTTACTCTATGAAAATATTTGTGCTTATATCAAATAATTATTTTTTAGAAATATTGAAGACGGACTGATACTGAAATCTTATTTGTTCTTTTGCCCTCTTATTATGTCTTGTGATTTTCATTTTTTGGCACAAATATTGCCTATCTGATTTTTCTGGTTTATGTTTACATGTTTGAAAAAGTTGAGATATACAGGGTGGAGCTAAAGTTCATGTGCAGTTTACACAAACTTTATGTCCACCCTGTATTATTAGTCTAGAATTAAATATAAAATAGTTTGTAACGTATCTTAAGTTTAATTGTTCAGTTTTATGGCAGTTTCTATGGTTCATTGTTTGGTGATAAGCATTTGTAATATTAGCGAGTAAAAATATAAATTATTTAGGCATAATGAAGATCATAAAACTGTGCACCCTTTTAAAAGTTGAAATTTCTTTTCATTTGAAGAATTTCATTTCATCTAAATAGTGTATTTATCTTTGAAAGCCGTTCTTTCAGGTAGGTGGTTTTTATTTAAACCGCTTTTTTTTTCTTTTTTAAGTTAAAATGTTAGACACTACATGCCTTTTAGCAGTAATCATTTTTAGAATGCTGTTGACATGTTTTAAAGAATGAGACTCTTAGGCCTGTTTTTTTTGTTGTTTGTTTTTAATGGAAATCTGTTATTCAGGCTAGTAGCATTAAATTCGCTTTCTTCTCCCAGCCCAAGTAGAAAATAACGTGGCATTCTTAGTTCCCTTCCCATTCACAAGTAGCACTTTATAGCGGAGACTACACTGAGCAAGTATTTAGTGCTGTGTGGGTAATTGTGCAATGAAGCTGCTAAGGGCACATGTGTGGTGAAGTCTGATCCTCTCCAGCCCATGTTAGGACATACTGTGTAGACGTTTTACAATATAAAGCTTTAACAGGAATAGGAAAGGTATTTCAAATATTGTACAGTTGTATATGTAATGTTCTACTGAATTTCTTTCATTTTTTAATAAAAATTAAAAAGAAATCAAGTGTAATTGATTCAAATCTGCATTCCAGGGATGTTTAGTATATATGTGGAAAATTGAATTATGAAAAGATGTTTAGCTGCACACACATTAATTATAAAGCTAAGTTTTATATAAAACTTTTGTACATTTCTTTATTAGCTTTAATTCCCATGGAAGTGATTCTTAGAAAAAGCTTGGCATGAAGTGAATTTATTTCAGTTGTTGATCAAATTGATCAATGTATCTATTATTTCCTTTTTGAGCTGTCATAGATGCTGTTTTGGCTAGATGCGTGGTCCTTTAGTTCACGCTTGTGCACGCGTATTGCTGGTGCTGGTCATTGTAGTCACCTGCGGATCCCAGCGAGTTCTGAACTAATGCTTGAAGGGTCTCAATCTAATAGGAGTAGATTCAAGGCTGTTCCTGTGAGACTGAATAACAACTTAATTCTCATATCCACAGTTGCTTTCTTGCAGGTAGCAGGAGTCAGAGCTATCTCCTTTTGGGAATTAAACACAATCTGGGCCTGCTAAATCTTTTGCCAGAGCCCATAATTTGATTAGGCCCTGGAAGTGTGAACTCCTTTGGGAATAAAATCAATCATATTGCTGCAGAAAAGAATTGAGAACTAATATTACAAGCAAGAATACTCTTAAGTTACTATATAGATTTGCATTCATTTTAAAGTTTTAAAATGCTTGTGTGTAGTAATATCCTGAGAATAGGCATTTTTATTGGGACTCTCGCTGTAAAAAATGTGGAGGAATTTAATTTTTTGAAGTTGAATTTGGGACTATTTCATTCCAAAAGTTTTAAATTCCTCCTAGTTGTGTGTACTGGGTATAAAGTGAGCAAGATGGTCTAGCTAGGTTCTTGCTTTCATGGAGTTTAACTTCTGGCAAGCAGAGATAAAGAGATGATAAAAACAGGGAAGGGGATAGTGCTTGATGTGGGAGCTAGCATTGGAGTTGGTGGCCAAGAAGTCCCTTTAGGGAGGGCAAGATGAGTTTGACACCTGATTGCTGAGGAACTGGCCATACAAATATCTAAGTGAAAGGCATTTCAGGTAGAATAAGAAATACTTGGGATGGTGAATTGTCCAGCTTTCAGCAGAAGACAAGATTCATCCTAGATGGTTCAAGTGAAAAGTTCTTGAAAGGATTGCTTAGAAATATGGGCGGCAGTGAAGAGAGAAACAGGCAGTGGTGAGGCACTTGAAAGGCTAGCAAAGCCTAAAGCCATTACAGACTCCAGAGCAAGAAGGAGGAAAGGGGATCAGTGTTTCTTAGATCTCATGAGGGGCAGAACTTCCAGGAGCTGAGGTCGCTGTGGGAAGCAGCTATTGGAGGGAGATGTGGTGCATCCTTCATACGTTAATGACTGAACCCTGCTGGAAGCCAGCCAGCCAGGGCTCATCTTCCTGGGGCTGGAAAGGGAGTGAATAGAGCCAAGGTGTGGTGTGAATGGGCAAGAAACAGCGCAGGCGGGAAGAAGTTTGGTGTATTTGAGGGGGAAAAGGAAGGCTGTTGGTCCTGGTGCTGACTGTTCTGCCACAGTTGAACACATACTCATGAAAGGCAAGACTGAGAAACCTGTGCCAGTTTTTCATTTCTGCTTTCTGGCATTTCTGTTCCCAGTTGGCCATTCCATGCTGAGATCATTTGTGAGACTACTGGAGTTACTTCTCTGAGTTTACATCCTTTATCTGAAATGTTGGATTAGAGAAAAATGTGTTACTTTTTTTTTTTTTTTTTTTTTTTTTTTTTTTAACGGAATATTTAAAGTTATGGCTAGGCCCTTGCAGGTAAATAAAATTAAGTTTAAAGAATTCGTAAAATTTCACCGTAAATTGAAAATGAATGGAAATGTGC
>CAUYPK010170620.1:0-21946 GCA_963574355.1 Loris lydekkerianus
GCTGATACCCTCACATCAGATACAGCTGAAGCTCTGTTTGGACATACAGATGAGGAGGAGGAGGAATCCAGTTTTGAAGGATTTTAACCTTTGTGATTTAGCTTGATTACCTGTTAAGCTAAGCGCACTGAATCAAATAACATGTATGACCCGAGTATAAGCCGAGTTCGGGTTTTTCGGCACAAATTTTCGGCACAAAAACTTGGCTTATACTCGAGTATATACGGTACCAAGATAATGACTCACATGCAGATGCTAGTAGTACCATTTGGGCAGGGGTAAAATGTTACCTATACCTTTTTATTCTGGTATCTATAAAAATAAGAAAATCACTTTTAAAAATCCAGTGAATAAAATATACATGCTAAAAGCTTGAATTTATTTCAAGGAGCCAAGAATTTAAATTTGATAAGTGGTTAAGTGATTTCTAAGAGAATTCCAAAAGGTGATAAAGAGGATGTCATGTCACAAATTAAGGCAGAGAGAACAGTAGAAGGGAAAAGATCATAAGAGATTTCTGGTCTGATCTCTATCCTCAGGGAATATTGTCTAGGTTTATGGGGCTATGCTTTAAACTGTAGGCTGCAGTAAGGTCAAGAAAGCAATTTAGTGGTTTGTGACAGTCAATTTTTTTTTTTTTTTTTTTTAACGAAAGAGAATAGAATCTAATACAAGACATCAGACTGCATTTTATATAGCAAGAAAAACTAGTTTTAGGTATAATTGTGTGTACGCTTCTATAGTAGTCTACAATATAATATGCATTTCATATGGTGGGTTGCAGTCATAAAAGTTTGAAAACACTTTTGTATAGAAGACTTTCATCAGAAAGGACTTTATTTTTAACACATACTAAACATACTCAGTTATGAATATTGACCCTTTTTTTCTCATTCTTGAAGTCTGTGCTAAAATTAAGCAGAGACTGTGAGTGGAATATTAGAGCTGGAAGGAGGAAGCAAATGAGCAGAATGTAAATGAATGAGCTAATAACAAGAGCCTACAGAGCAAAGGAATGAGATGGGTGAGCGCTGGCCTTTTTCCTAAAGTCTTTATTGCTTATGGAAACTAAGGATTCCCTGGATATTTTCCATCCTCTCTGGAGCAATGGATACACATAGCTGCTCACTGCTCTTTCAGGGACCCTCTACCACACCTGCATTCTCTCTATGGCCATGGTCATCATGCAGCGTGACAGTTACTGTTCTGTTGTCAGCTCCCTCCACTTATACCAACTCCTTGGAGGCTGGACTACGGTCATAGAGATGCTATAACCCCACCTCTATGACAGTGCCTGAGAGACAACAGGTGTTCAATAAATTTTGATTGAACTGAAGGGCATCAACAGACAATAAAGATGCAGTTATCATGTCCATTTGACACCTTTGCAAGCACAAACTGATTCAGCCCATTGAGTAAAAAAATATTCTAATTAAAGAAAAAACAACAACAGCAACAACTCTAAACTTAAATTTACAAGGAACACACAGCTTGGGATCTCAAGTTTCTTGGCCAAGAAGTTAGGCTGGCTCAAAGGATCCATCTTGTCCTTTTACAGAATAAAAGCCTTTTGAAATGTTACAGTTTATTTAGGACATTGAGCTTGGCCCTACTTTTTGGATCCAGCCTAGCTCCGGGGGACACATTGGAGAAGCTTTTTCTAGTCTGGGAAGCTTAAGGGCAACAACCATTCTGAAGCCAAAGCTGCTGAGCTATTTCAGAGCTCCCATCCAAACTGCTAAGTGGAGCAGGCAAAATGCACAGGAGGGCCCGAGGCAGAGGACTGGATTTAGAGAAGCAGTTGATTGACCAAGGAAATTGACCCAGGAAATCAACACTAAATCAAGCCTGGGTTGCTTCCTCACAAGAAGCCCAGGCTGAGGGAAAATGAGAAGGGGCTAGGAAGTAGTTGTTTGTCTTCCCCCTCTTTGGCTCTGTCATACCTCCATGTCTGAGTCTAGGTGTCCAAACCAACTCCTAGTAGGTGTGTCATTAAGGATGTCCTGAGCATAGGTAGGTAAGGAGGATGCTGCTGGTCACAGGGCCACATTCCTTGGAAAGGTATATGGTGTGTTATCAGTGAGGAGATAGGTGAAAGTCACCCTATGACAAGGGGTTAATTCAAATTCAAGGGACTGCTCTCTGGTGGAGACTTATTCTTAGCTAGGCAAACATCCCAATACCTAATACCATGCAAAAGTCCTCTTTATCAAGGACACTTATGAGTATTAAAGGTAGTGATAAAGGCCCTTTCCCTTCAGATGTACTAAAGCAACGGCTTTTACCTCCATATGTCCTATTCCTAATACACGGTCAAATCTCACTTCTGTGATAAGTGTTCAACGGACAGAGTAACTCTGGTTTGCCGAGTTCAATAGATACCATGAGCTCCAGAACACTTTTCTTAGCACACAGATTCAGCCTCAATCCCCATTCGGTCTGTATCCCAGTCTCCCTCTGACCATCTGCCAGCATATGCTGGAGGAATATAAATCATCCTTGGTTTAACTTGAGCAAAATGTAATCAAGAAGGCCAGTTGGCTTGGGGCCAGGGGAGCAAGAAGGAAGCTGCATATCATGTACTCTAGTGAAGCAAGAACAAAATTTAGGCTTTCTTAAAAAATAATACTATTGATGTCTCTGTGTAGTTTGAATCTCAAGTCTAACTTCAGTATAATTTCTGCCTCAGTTTCTTAAGAAAACATATGAAAAAGATAAAATGTATCTATGGTGTCTAGCAGTGTCTGAGGACTTCATGGGCCAACCCACTAATTATCATCAGGACTAAAATGTTTTGCAGATGGATCAAAGAGGTTTGGAAGTCAGAAGGACTCCACGATGTTGGCTTCATGGACCTCACCTGCCATGAACAATTTTCTTTAATCTCTCTGAACTCTTTTGGTCTCATCTATAAAATGGGGATAATAAAACCATTTCATAGGATTACTACAGGGATTAAATGAGAATCTGTATGTTAGGGGGTTGGCACAGAGCAGACAACCCTAAATGGTGGTTATGATGATCGCTTCCTGCCTCAGAGGTACATGCCCCCCAGTAAAGATGTTCTTTGTAGTTACCTCAAGCGATGAGATACATTTCTCAAAATCCAAGGATGTTCAACATCCCAAATACCAACATGAACCCCCAGTTCAGGCCACCATCAACTTCTCCCGAGGTAACATGTCTCCAACCTGGTCTCCCTGCCTCAGGGTTCCCCCTTCAATCCATGCTCCAACCTGCATCTACTGCTATCTTTCTAAAATACAAATCTGATTGTATCTCTCCCCTGCTTTGGTTCCCCCGAATAAAATCCACATCTCTTGACGTGGCTTCTAGAGCCTGCCATGATCTGCCTAGTGCTTAGCTCTCTCCCCAGCCTCATCTCTCACCATGCCCCTTCTTGTTCTGTGTGTTCCAGCCATTCTCAATTTTTAGGTTTCAGTATAGAGAGAGGAAGACTTCCCACTTGAATATTGGGTTAGATACCTATTCCACTGTACTGTAAATGTCTCTATTTGTTCTTTTCCTCCACTAGTCAAGCCCCTTGAGGACAAAATGCATTTTGCACAAAACAAACACTCAAATATCTGTATTTATTTGTCAAAGAGACAAGTGGATGGCCTTCCAACAGCATCTGGCCCTACCCTATGGGGCAATCTCTGGTTGAAAGTAGCAGTGGCATTTAGCTGTCCGTAAATAAGCCAAATCCAGGTATGAGAAGGTGTCAGTTCAGCAAAGGCAACACCTACCTAGGATGGCCACCACCTCATCGTCCTGGATCACCTCCAGGGAACCGGAGACCACAAAGCAGAGGCTGTCGACACTCTCTCCTGCATGGTAGATGAGGTCCCCCGGGGCGCAGTGCACTGTCTGGAACTCCATGGCCAGTGCCCGCAGGCAGCCATCACTGGCCAGCCGGAAAGCTGGGTGCTCCTTGAACACCTTACGGTTCAGATGCACACAGATGTCAGCTCTCATGTCCTTGGGGCAGATCTGCAGGACCTGGCCAGTTATAGGAAGAAAGAGTGTGAGTGTCTTCATTGCAACCAATAGCCTCAGCACTGCAGGAACAGAAGCAACACTCATTAAGTCAGACTACACTGTTCTAGCCGAAGAACCTGAGCTGGCAGAGCTTACATTCTCGTGAGAGACACCATGTCCAAAAAAGTCTGTGCTAAATGCTTGGGACAGGGGTATGAAAATATGTGGGACTCCTGTAGACCTACAGATTAAAAGGTGACGTTTAAGTTGACAATTGAAAATTATATTTAAGTGAACCACATGGAAGGAGAACATTAAAGTAGGATTGCAAACACAAAGTTTCTGAAGGGGCCTGAGCAATAGCCAGTACAAATGAGGGTAAAGGGGTAGGTGGTGAGGTGCAGAGAAAATACCCAGCATGAGAAACTTTTAGGCTATGATAAGTCTTTGATTTTATTCTCAGTGTCATGGGGAAACATTGGAGGATTTTTGAGCAGGGGAATGGTATGACCTGATGTAAGAGGCTCATCATAGCTAGAGAGTGAGGTTAGAGATCCCTAACTGCGCGGTGGCAAGAGTGGGGTAAACGAATCCAGTTAGGTCACTCCTGCAGCTGTCCAAGTGAGGGGTGAGGGAACTTGAACTGGGATTTTGGGAATGGAGACAGTGGTCAAATTCAGAATATATTTTAAATATATTCTGCTGATAGAATCAATATGAAGTATTATCTTTAAAAGACATCAAGTAATATACTGAACAGGCACTGCCAAGCACTTTAGAATTGTTTATTCATTTGATACTTATGGTACACCAGGCATCGTTCTAGGCTCTGAGGATGCAGAAGTGGAAAGAAAAAGGATAAAAGCCCCTGTCCTCAAGTAACTTACCATCAAGTGGGAGGAGACAAATAATAAGCAAAATAAAATGTATTGGTAAGTGCTAAGCAGAAAAAAAATAAGAAAGCATAGGAAAGATTGGGAAGAGTTGTGAGTTTACATTTGAAAATATTATAATCATAACATAAACCCTATGATGTAAGGACTATTACTGTATTCGTTTTACTGATGAGGAAGCTGAGGTCCAGGAAAGAAAGAAATTGCCCAAAGTTGTACTGCCAGAAAAATGCAACCAATCCCAAATCCTAGTTTGGGATCTTAAATCCCAAACTAGGTAGCTTGACAGAATGGCCTACATTAACTCCTAAGCAATTCTTAGACTAGACAGCTGACCCAAACAAATGGGCTTGTAATTTGACTTGTGGCATCTTGGCAGCATGTTGGAATTCAAGCAAAAATGGAGGAGGCATACAAGTCTCATCTCCTGAAGAAATAAAAAATTCCCAGGTTTTTCCAGAATTAGAATTATTCTCCTGATAATATATTTTTGCAAAAAAGACATTGCATGGTCCCATACATAGCAAGCATTAAGTAATACAATAGGGTACCCTTAAATGAACTTTTCCAGGGAAATCTAGAGTATGTGTAAAATAATTTTTTTCTCCCATCCAAGCTTGTGAACAAAGCTGGGGTCATAAAATCAAACTTGTTTGGTGAAAATAGCTTCCTTGAGGCACTGGGTACTTTGTCACCCCTGCTACTGTCCCTTAGAACGAGCCATTTGCCTCTGTATCTGAAGCTTATTCTCGAATTTGAAAGTACCTTAGCCTCCTTCAAAGCCCAGTTTGAATCTTGCCTTGCCCTTGATGGCTTCACTCATATCCCTGACCCTCTCAGGGACCCCTGGTGCTCTGCATGGAAGCATATCAGTAGAAAAAGGTCAAATAGTTGAAATCTTAGCTCCTTCCCCTCCAGGTGACACTTCAGTTTCTCCTGTAAAATATAGACCACTAACACTGATTTGTGAAGATTAAACAAAACTACATTTACTAACACACTGCTTGGGACAATGCTGGGCCCCATCAGGATATTCCATAAACACAGGTCCCTTCCCTCTGAGTGCCTCTGTTTTCTTACACTGGGGTTACAGGATTCCCAGGAAGTGAGCAAACTCTCCACAAGTGAGGCTGGCGGACTGACGAAGGCACAGAAGATTCAGAACACCAATGTTTGGGCAGAGCACTTACTAAGTATTTTCATCCATAAGACTCATTACAAGCAAAACTGCTACAGAAATGTAGCTTTAATTTGGGTCCTCTTCTCCCCAAGCAGATCACCAAGAAGTGGGGAACACTCACATGTCATGGTACAACTGTGCCTGGTAGTTTAGAACCAAGATTTGTTCTCTAGGTGAGCTCACCTTTAAATATTTGGTTTCCCCTGGGCTGGACTTGCTGGCAGAGGCTGCTAGAGAACAAGGCCTTGGGACGGAGACAATGTTTTACTCATGGGCACTGTTCCCAGAGCCAATGGAGAGTGCAGTGTGAGGAGGTGAGGGACCCCGGAGTGGAGAAACTGCAGACTGTCACCGCCATTGGTTGTTTTCACAGTTCATCTGCGGGCCTCTCATGGAGGTGGGTAGGTGTCTAGAACTTCTCTGTCTCAGCACTGAGACCCAGCAGCCTTCCTGGGCTGCCTTCCCCACTGCTCGGTTCTCAGGAGAGACCATGCTTGCTATTCCTTGAGGGCCTCTACGGCCACAGGAAGATGTCACTATGGAGGTCCCCCAGGCTCTGCAGGACAGTCATGAGTAAGAAAGGGGCTTTCGGATCAGGCAGCTTTGGATTCAAGTCCCAGCATCAGCACTCATTAGATGCATGAACTTGAAGCAACTTAGTTCCTCTCCCAGAATCTTCATTTTTGAACTTGCATATAGTATTCTTCTGAGGATTCCATGAGCTGTTTTGTAGGAAGTCCTGACACATGTCTGGCACACACAAGTGCTCAGTGTCTGTGAGCTCTCATTTTTGATGTTATCATAGCAGCAGCAGGTCATCAGAGGGAGGCTCTGAAGTCCCGAGAAGGTCATAGCTGAAAGGGCCTCAGGTCATCTGTTCTCAAGGGTCATCTAGTTTCCATGTGTTACAGACATAGAAACTGAGGTTCATAAGTGATGTGCTCAAGGTTGCCAGCTAAGTACTAGTAAAAACTGGAGGATACCACCCCACCCCTAGTCTGACTTCCCTGGCCATCACTGACATTCTGACCTAGAATGGAGAGTAGGGAAAACCAGGGAGAGGATGGGACCACAGGCCTGGTTCTCTCCCCAGAACTGGCCTGCCACAAGCTCCTGTCAGGAAGAAAACAGTCACCCTAAGCCAGGCTGGGCTCTGCAATGAGACGCCACAGTTCAAGGCTCTTTCCTCTTCCATCCGGACCAGGACCTGGGGCAAATCCCAAAGCCCTCCAGGAAAGTAAGACTGCAGGGAAAGGGAAGAGAGGGCAAATGCTGACGGTGCTGTCTCCCATGGGCAGCCACCCAGCCCCGCCTTACAGAGAGGTGGGGAAGGGCTTCTTTCCAGACAACCAGATTTACAAAGGCATCCTGGTGCCTGGGAAAAGGAGCCCCAGGGCAAAGAGATCAAAGTTCCTTTCTGCTCCATCAGCTGCCAGGAACCCACAGAACCTACAGGCATTGTTGAGAGTGTAGAACAGCAACAACAGGAGCAGATGGGGCAGGTGATTGGCAAAGCCTGGGACTAAGTTCATTCAGTTCCAGCTGATGTCCTCTTCACTTAGAAATTAGAACAACTCCATTTGGACTCATCCTTCCTCTAGTACACGTTTAAACACATTTTTTTTAAGTAATAGTAGGAGAAGCACAAACTTTGAAGTCAGACAAAACTGTATTCAAATCCTGGTTTTGTCATTCTTTGCTCTGGGGCAGTAAGTAAAATGAGTTTGGCCTCTCATCCTGTTCTTTTTAGTAGGCTAACAACAGCTCCCTGCCAGAACTGTTGTGGCACCTAAGTGAGGCACTAGTACAGGGCCAGGCACATAGGAAAAGCACAACGAATATTGTTTCTTAATGCATGTTCTAGAAATGGGAGCTGGGCTGTAGTGATGTTGTTATCACAGCAGTCAACAAAACCAAAGTAAAATTCCTTTTAAGTTCAAGATCAGTTCAATTCAGTTCAATTTTTCCTTTTAAATTGTCAACTCTCAACTGACTATTCTGATGGAGGAAGACTAGAAAGATGGATAGCTGATCTCAAAGCCAGCCAATTTGGCATTGAAAGTGTCATTAGGTATTTCTGCAATAGTGTTATCATTCTAACAGTGAAAACAATCAGTATGTCCTGAGTAATTACAGGTTAAAGGAAAGAAGGAGAATTGAAAAGATGGAGAAGCAGAGAAAAATAGATCTAGGATTAAGTCTTTGCTTACAGAAAATATACAAAGAAGACAAGGCATAAACAAACAATAAAAGGTCCATTGTATCTTTTGTCTATCATTTCCAGTATCATCAATTTTATTCACTTCATTGAAATTCATCTAGAATGCAACTCAAAGAACAATAGGAATTTATCACCATCTCCATTTTATAAGTGGGAAAACAGAAGCTTAGAGAGGTATTTAACTGATGCTCTGACCACCTCAACTACAGATTAAACCATAAGCCCTTGTTTGAAGTTTCCTGGACTTGTCTGATCAATGGAATTATAAGGGTACTTGTTAAAAATCTGCTCGCATCTCCTCCAAGTTCTCATTCCATAGATCTGAATATAAGTGGGGATTTCAGAACCAGAAGAAAGATGGGGAGCTGGACCAGTGACAATGCGTAGCTGTGCCCCAGGCTTTCCCTGGTGTGCCCCCATGAGCTACAAATGCCTTGATGGAGCCCCAGCCCTTGGAGGAACAGTTTCAGCTCAATGCTGAACTGAGCTAGCTACAGTTTTCAGAGCCAGTGGGCCTCATCTACAATCCTATGGAGTATGCCTGGGAGCCACATCATAGCCATGTGACTCATGACTACCAGGGCCCCAAACAAGTGCTCTTCCTGTGGATGAACCTTTGTCATGGTCCAGACTGGGGTGCCCTTTAGGGAAGTGAGCATGGTCTGCGATTGGCTGGGCAGTGGGGGGGCCTGTGATGATCTCTCCCCTAGAGCACCCTAAACAACTGGTGCTGCGACTGGGGTGCCCACAGTCAGAAGTGAGTGGTGTGAAATTCTCCAGAATTGGAGCTTTTTCCAGAACCTTTGTGGACAGCCTCTTCTTCCATCACTGTTTTGTCCACCATCTGTGTCTACTGCTCTTCCTGACTCCCAGTGGGAATAACCTTGCCCCTGCTGAGCTGCCTGGCAAGCAGCAAGAACAGCTTCTTGGGATCTGTGATGCTGCCCTTTTCCGGCAAGTGCAGCTGCTGGGGGTGCAGCTGGTGGCGGCAGTGGAGCGAATGGCAGAGCAGTGGGCACAGAAGTCTCTGTCAGGTCTGATGCCAGAGGTCCAGGTGGAGGGGCTGTTGGATCCCTCTCCCTGTAACTCACAGGCCAACAAGGGCTGGGAGGCAGTGGCCAAAAAGAGACTGAATGAGTTAGAGCTGCTGTCTTGGCTATCAAAATGAGTGCCCCTAGGGCCAGGCATAGGACATATTCAAGGCCTCAGCTCATACTGAACAAGCAGATGACAAGACACCTGCTGGACCAGAGCCAAAATGTCCTCCTGGGCTCCCTGGTTACTGGGAAACATGTCTTTTGATCAAAGGACTGTCTTCCAACCTGCCGTGGCAGTTTTGACATTACTCCAGTTTACCCTCCTGAGTCCTGATTTCTTCACCTTCCTTTGAGCCTTGCCCCTTTGTGGTATCTCACTCTACAGAGAATCAGCAGAAGATGGGCTTTGTTGCACTTACAGACCACAATTCATCATTCTTGGGGAAACTCTTCGGTGGAGGATGACCTAGACAGTGACTTCTAAGGTTACATTTGATGACTGAAATATTTTGCTAGGATCCATGCCCATCCCAGCTTTCCGCTTCCTGACCCCTTCCCTCATAGGACCAGTACAAAGCATGGGACATGATATTAAAAGAGAGAACTAATTATGGGAAGCTAAGGCTGGACCAGAGGAAGAATTCAGTGTGGTGAAGTTGGAAAGACAGAAAATTAGGATTTTCATCCCAACTTTGATTGACTCGTGAATTTTATGATGGACAAACTAGCCTCAGGATGCCTCTTCTGTAAAATGGGGATGCCTACTCCTAGGGTTGTCATGAGGATTAACTGAAATAACACTGGTGAGTGCCTTGCATAGGCCTGGCACACAGCTGCTCATTCCATACTCTTTTCCTTGCAGTCTTGGGTCTGGTTTGGGGAGTCACTGCCAGCACTACATGGGAAGTCCCTTTCCACTCTGAAAACCTTGCTACCGAGGAGCCTGGGCTTCCACCTGCAGCCAAGGTGATGGACAAATTCTTTCCCTGACAGAGATGGACCAGTGACTTTATAAAAACACAGTCTGGAATTTTTTCAGTTTAAACATTAGAAGCTCCTAAACCCTTAAGAAAAAAAAAAAAAAAAAAAAAAGAAAGAAAGAAACTGGGGATGTTGTTTTTAATGACCACATTGTGGGATTCTTGTTAGGGTTCAGACTTAGATGAAATGAGCAAGGCAACAGAGAATTGGGCACGTAATATAAAAAGATGACAAAAACAAAATCAAGATAAACCATGCCTTTTTCTTACAAAAATAAAGTTCATGCAAAAAATCTACAATGAACAAATTATCAAAAGTTTGAACAGAGACCAGATCAGTAATAGAACTTTGACACTATTACTGGAGCCTGAGGCAAAAGGAAAATCAGAAATATTTGTCACCTGACTCTAATTAGGGACCTGATTCTTACCACCATTTAAGTTTGAGAAATTCTTTCCTGGACAGTTAGACTTAGGGTTCTTCTCTTTTCTGGAAGATGTACTCTGCCCTACCAATTTCTTAAATAATGGCTCCTAGTTGCTGGTCTTGGAGTAAGGCTTATCTGGAAGCAATCAAAACCTCTGGAGGCAGGACCTGGGAATCCAGACCCCCCAATGGTGAGTTCTGAGCACAGGCAGCTTTGAGCACACTGCCCTAGATGAGTCTCAGACCCCATAGAGAAAGGCAAAAGACAAGGGGTTTAGCCTCTCTCCTTGCCCTCCTTACCTTCTCTGTGTCAATGCCTCTGGACATGGACCAGGTGGACACTATATAATCCATGACTCGCTCACTCAATCCTTTCGGCACCTGATAGAGTTTCAGGAAGTCTCGAACACTGTTGAGCATCTCGTGGTACCTGTTGGTGTTGGCGTACATCTGTTGGAAAATGGTCGTCACATTCCCGAAGATGGTGGCATAGAGAAGTGCTGGAGGTGTGAAGGAGGAGCAGAAGAAACAGCACATGAGTGTCCCTGAGTCAGGGTCCTAGAATGTCCAACTTGTCCAATAGCCAGAGACACCCCTCCCCAGTACAAAATGTCCTGACTCTTCTCAGGAGAGTGTAGAGCCTCATGTTTAGAGCCTTTGGAGAGTGGAGGCCAATAGTGTCCTAACATCAGGCCACTAGGACAAATGAACAGGATGTAGGGCCAGGGTGGATGACAGCTGGGGCATAGCTGGGGCATGGCTGGGGCCGTAGCTAGGACACACAGCAGAATGTGTTTGGCAGGCAGGAGAGTAATTGCACTGCTTCGTTTTATATTTGTCACAAAATATCTAAGCCATGCCTGAGGCACCAGTCACACATGTGCCTATGTGCTCCATTCCAAACCTATCAGCAAATATCTTTATCAAGCTCTGCTATGTCCCCTGCTGGGGCCAGGATGGTGAATAAGACACTCAGACCCAGTTCTCATACAGTAAACAAAGGGGCAGCCAGGCGTGGTGGCTCGCGCCTATAATCCTAACACTCTGGAAGGCTAAGGCAGGTGAACTGCCTGAGCTAACAGGTTCAAGACCAGCCCGAGTCAGAGTGAGACCTCCTCTCTAAAAATAGCTGGATGTTGTGGTGAGCACTTGCAGTCCCAGCTACTTGGGAGGCTGAAACAAGAGAATGGCTTGAGTCCAAGAGTTGGGAGAATGCTGTAAGCTATGATGCTATGGCACTCTACCAAGGGTGATCAAGTGAGACTGTCTCAATACAAACAAACAAAAAAACCCAATGGGGCAGGAAGGACAGACCCTGAATACATAATCACAAATAAATACTGGCAAGTCTACAGAGGGCAACAAAGGATGTCATATCCTTGTTTTGCACTGAATTGTTAATATAACAATCTGCTTCACTATGATGGCTCCTGGGGTAGGGGGAATACATGGCTTTGATATGGGGAGAATAAAATTAGGTCCTCTTGGAGATGTACCAAGGATGTACTATGCTTCTTTAACATTAGCATCATGAAGATAGATCATAGGTCATCACAAAACCCCACATTCTTTCTCCAAATCTCATTTGCTCCTGAATGTGGTATCAAGAGCTACCCTTTCTAGGAAACCTTTCCCACCCATCTGTCACCTTGAGGGTGACTATGACTTCATTTGCCCCTGAATGTGGGATCAAGAGCTACTCTTTCCTGGAAGCCTTCCCCAACACCTTTCCAATCCATTTGTCACTTTAAGGGTATCACTATGGTCACCTGATGGCTAAGGGGAGTACTTCAAAGTGACTCTAGTAATATTCAGCAATGAGATATGTAACACTTTTTCTAAGATGAATTAGTGAAGTTAATTGCCTGACCTCATGTGTTTTACAGTTATATAACCATCACCACAATCTAAGTTTAGAGTATTTTCATACCTCTAAAAGAAACCCTATACCCATTACCAGTCATTCTCTATTCCCCCCAACCTCCTAGACCTAGGCAACTGCTAATCTACTTTGTTTCAATAGACATGGATATAAAACAAAATCACATACTATAAGGCCTTCTGTGACTTGCTTCTTTCACATAATGTTTTCAAGGTTCATCTACACTAACACCTATCAGTATTTTATTCCTTTTATTGTTGAATAATACACCATTGTGGAGATATTCCACATTTCATTTATCCATTCATCAGCATTTGAGTTATTTCTGCTTTTGGGGGGCTATTATGAATGATGCTACTACATATATACATTCATGTACAAGTTTTTGTGGGAACATATTTTTGATTGAGTGTATACTTAGGAGTGAAATTATTGGATCATATAGTAACTATGTTTGGTAAACTGCCAAACTGTTTTCCAAAGTAGCTATACCATGTTACATTTGCAACCTAAAGTAATGAGCTTTCCCAGGGCTCCACGGCCTTATCAACACTTGCTACTATCATTTTGAGTATCACCATCCTAATGGGTGTGAATTGCCAGCTCATTGTGGTTTGCATTTCTACAATGGCTAATGATGTTAAATGCCTTTTCCTGTGCTTATCAGTTGTTTATATATCTTCTTTGGAGAAATGGCTATTCATATCTTTGTCCATTTTTCAATTGGGTTGTTTATCTTTTTATGTTTGTCCTTCATATGTTTTAGATACAAATCCTTTATCACATATAAGATTTACAAATATTTCCTTTTATGTCATGGTTGTCTTTTTACATTCTTGATGATTATCAGTTGCAGCACACAAGTTTTTAGCTTTAATATCATTCTTATTTTCTTTTGTACTCTTTTTTGACTGGCATCTTTCATTTAACATAATTATTTGGGGATTCACCCATGTTTTATGTGTATCAATAGTTTATACCCTTTTTAAGTAAGAAAAGCAAACATTTTATCTTAAATAATTAGAAAGTCACAAGAAGTTGCAAAGATAGTAGATATTCTGTATTCTCTTCACTCAGCCAGTTTCCTCCATTGATGACATGTTACAAAACCAGAAGAATGACATTGCTATAAAGTATTTGCATAGTTCTGGGCTGCTTATTCATGTGTAGATTCACAAAACCAGCACTATATTCAAACTACAGAACTCTTCCATGGTCACACATATTCTCTCTTTATGCTACCCCTTTATGATCACACTCCCCCTGGCAACCACAAGTCTTTTGTCTTTTATTATGTCATTTTAAGAATGTTACCAAAACGAAATCGTACAGTATGTGATCTTTTAAGATTATCTTTTTCCACTCAGCAACACACTCTTGAGATCTATTTACGTTGTTGCATGTATCAATAACTCCTTTTTATTGCCAAATACTATCCTGTTGTGTGGATATTCCATAATCGTTTCTTTCAAATAATCTTATTCAGGCTGAGCTGTCAGAGTATGGGAGGAAAAAAATAAGAAATGTATGGATCTAGAGGTAAAGGAAGGTGTGAGGATGCAAATCCACCTGAAGACAATTGTAAACAAGGAACAGAAAGAGTACTACCAGCTCTGGAAAGGTCCTCAGGAGTATTGTAAATCTAAACATAAAGTATACACATGGTAGTAAAGGTCAACAAAACCAAGCAGGTGGGAGAGGGGACCAGGGAACAGGAATATTCACTGGGTTCAATGCATGCTATCTAGGTGATAGGTACACTTATAACTTTGACTCAAATTGTATAAAATCAATTCATGTAACCAAAAACATTTGTATTCCTGTAATATTCTAAAATGTTAAAATATATACATTTATAAAATATATAAACACACATATATACATATATATACACACATATATATATATACACATATATATACACATATATATATACACATATATACACATATATATATACACATATATATATATATATATAAACAAAAGGAGTCAGATAAACAGCAGTAGTCAAAAGCCTAAATAATGCAGACACTAGCTCTCCTAGGCTTATAAATGACCTCAGAAACAAAGAGGTCAAAGCTCCTGTCTCCTCATGCCAAAAATGACGCCCAGGGTGCTCAGAACCATCCTTCCAGGGGATGGGCTGGTTGTCTTGTTTCCAGTGAATCTGACACTAACTCAGCAGGCCTATATAGCAGTCCTACATTCAGTTCTATTTTTTGTTTGTTTTATCTATAATGAACCAGGGGTCATGGACAAAGAGTAGAGGTGCCTTTCTTAGGATGGCTTTCAGAAAATTAATTTAATTTTGAGCTTAAAACAATAGTTACACCAAATCAATACAGTAAAAATAGCTCCTTTCTCCATGATCTGGGAACCTGACAACAGACCAGGCAGTCAAAGTAGCGATGTCAAAATCATTTATTGCTCAGGGCTGCCCTCATCCCAGCCTGCTTCTGAGACATCCTGGATGGTTAAGGGTCCTTAGGAGTCCTTATTCAATTATTATTATTACAAAATATTATATTAAAAGCAAATATTTCTTCTCTCAACGCCACTTTCCTAATTTCATATGAAGTGGAATTACATGTTTTTCATGTGTACAACGTTTTATTTGATATACAGAAAGCATTATACTCTTAACTATTCAAAACATAACAGGGAGATGAGATGTATAAGTCCAGCTGTCACCTAAATAGATATGAGTGTTAAGTGGAGAGGGAAGGAAGGGAGATTGTAATGTTGCTTCAAGAGGGTAAAAAAGCAAAATGAACCTCCCAGTGCAGAGGGTGCTCCAGATGGCTCCAGATGTGGATTTACTGAGTCTTTCTATTTGGGGAAAGTAAAAAGACCTCTTTCTACTCCAAGGCAAAATGCTGATTTAGATAAGGCTTAGAGTTTATACTGTGTCATAGCAAGAGCTCTAGGTCCCAACCAAAGGAAAAAGAAAAATAGTATAGTGTTCTCGAAATAGCTATGTGAAATTTGGGAGACAGCAAAAGTTTTTGTTTCCTTTTTTAAAAATTAGTGTTTATTTTTATCTACATTATACATACAATTGAAGGAGTTAAATGGCCAACACGTTTTAAAAAGGCTTTCGTCTCTTCATCGCTTCTTTCTTCTTACTCAAGGTTCTATTCTGCAGAAGCACCGACCTTTACTTGGTTGTTTTCCTATTTATCTCCATATTCAAATATCATGCTTAAATTGTTATGTCCTGATATTTCCCTTGAGGCATTATCCATTGATCTGAGAATTTAGCTCTTTCCCCTCACCACTAGACTCACTCATTTCTCACACATTTTTTCTATTGCCCCATCCTCCCAATGTAGTTGCCTCATCATTGTTGTTAGATCAATCTATGTTTTTATTACTACAACTATGTGAATGCAATTCACAGTTGAACAGTAGAACCTTGTAGTACACTGTGATTACTTTTCCTTCTACAGTGTTTTCTTTTCCATGTAGTTATAATGAACTGGTCTTTGTCTTTTCATTTGCTTAGTTTACTTATCACTCTTTTGACTTTACATTTCCCACGGGTAAATCAATCTCTTCTTAATATATACAAAGCCAGTCACAGTAGCTCAGGCTTGTAATTGCAACACTTTGGAAAGTCAAGGGAGGAGAATCAATTGAAGTCAGGAGTTTGAAACAGCCTTGGCAGCATGGCGAGATCCTGTATCTATGAAAACATTTAAAAATTAGCCAGGCATGGCCGTGTGTGTCTATAGCCCTAGCTACTCAGGAGTCTGAGGCAGGTGGATCATTTGAACCCAGGAGTTCAAGGCTACGGTGAGCTACAAGTGTATCACTGCACTCCAGTCTAGGCCACAGCATGAGACTATCTCAAAAAATGAAAAAAAAAAAAAAAAAGTGGATTTTAAAGTTTTCTTCTCCCTGCTTGGTCTTTGTTTACACATTTGTGTACACATTAGTCACTTTTCATATTAAAAATATATGGTAATCCTTAGGTGCCTGCTCGTATTTAACAGTAGGATGTTAGAAAACTGATTAAAAGTGAATGAAGGTTGTCAACTATGCAAATTCACTGTGTGGTGACCTGGCTTGAGTTTGAAGAACTCATGATGTCATCAACTTTAGGATTCTCTTTTGGACTATTCAGAGTCCACAGAGAGGAAGGACTCAATCTACTGTTAGCATTCTGTTCTCAAGAGATGAAAACTTTGAAGATATCAACATTCAGTGTATGAACTTTCCTTTAATCTCTGGTTTCATATAGTACCTCATGTAGTACATTATCCCTGTGTCCAGAGACTCTTCTCAAGAATAAACTAGGCTTTATGAAATAAGGAAGGAACAGTGACCCAACTGCACAGAATAAGAAGGACATCTGGGGCGCCCGAATGCTTCTCTTTGTTGTTGCTGTTTTTGTTTGTTTAAGTCAGAGTTTTGCACAGTTGCCCCAGATAGAGTGTGATGGCATCATCATAGCTCACTGCAACCTCAAAACCCTGGCTCAAGCAATCCTCTTGCCTTAACCACCCAAATTATCTGGGACTATGAGTGCCTGTCATGATGCCTTAACTTTTCTATTTTTAACAGAGATAGGCCCTTGTTCTTGCTCAGACTGTTCTCAAACCCCTGAGCTCAGGCAATCCTCCTACCGCAGCCTCCCAGAGTGCTGGGATAACAGACGTGAGCTACCATGCTCAGCCTAAATGCTTCTTAAATTTTCAACCAGTCCTCGTTTGCTTAGCCACAACTTTACCCTCACTGGTAGAGGTACTTACTGCCTCTAATTCTTGGTCTTTGGGGACTTTGGTGTAAATCAAAATTTTTTTCAGTTTTTCTCTCTGTCACCTTAAGGTTCAGCTTTATAAAGTCTACCAAGTCAATCACCACATTCCAACTTGCGAATTTTTGCTACTACCGTCTCTCCTTTCATTCTTTTTCTCTTTATGGATTTATGCTCTTAGACTTTCTCTTTGCTGTTGTTTTACTAGTGTTTCAGAAATGATCAGATGTAAATATGTGTTAAGCCAGCCATGATTAACAACAGCACTATTCATTGCTTTGGAAGGCTTTAAGTACTTCCAGTTAAGGCCCATATGAAAAATGAAAGATTGTCTTCCTATCTTTGGAGTTGAGAGCACAGAGAAAAATAGGAATGATAAATAACAATACTACCTCAAGGCAGATATTATCACTAATTAGCAGATAGGGAAACTGAAGTCCAAGATCAGAGAACTGTGCAGCCAGGGCAGACCCAGGTTCTGTCTGACTTCGTGGACCTGTGTCCACCATCACTCATTCTCAAACTTCAGTATGTATCAGAATCACAGGAGGCCTTTAAAATAATAGTCTTTGGGCCTTGTCTCCACAGTTTGACTCAGTAGGTTTTTAGTAGGTGTTTCAAATAAGTTTCTGAGTGATACTATTACTGGTGGGAACTCTGAGAAGCATAGTACCATGACTATCTTCTATTGCAATTCCTTGTTTTATTTCAGAATATGCATTAAACCATATAGACATAAGCATTGCTTTTGGCTTGATCTTCATAGTCAGAGCTATCGAATTACTACAGATTACTTTATCTGGAATAGAGACAGATCATAGAGTGGCTTATCTATTAAAAGACAGTCTTTTCTAAATATAGAGTGTAGCATATTCTTTCCCCCTCTTACCCCCATCCTTCAATTCTGTTCCCACCTTGGCTATCCTGACACCCCTTGGTCTCATAGGTACCAACGGAAAAAACTGTGGAAACAGAAGCCCTTTCTAACCCTTGCTTTTAAACCAGATGGTGCAATATCTATCAAGATTATACTTTGTTTTGCAAAAAAAAAAAAAAAGTAATAATAATAAAATTTGCTTACCTGTGTAAATGTAAACAACTTTGTATTTGGTTAAATAAATCTCATATCATGAGACGAAAATCCAAGTCCTAAAAATCCAATTAAAAACTTTCTGTATACAAATTTAAAAAAAATTGTATATGAATTTCTTATAAAATAAAATTGCCAATCTCCAATGGTCCTAATTCCCCATAGCCAGCCGTCTGATTAAGATAAACTGCTCATAAAGTCAGGTAGCTGCACCAGTGTGGGGAACAGGCTGACACACATAATACTGGCCCTGAGAGCTCAAAGAAGTCCTGAGACACTTTCTCACTTCCACGTCATTAATGAAATAGAGCAAACAAGGTCTAAAAAGACAGAGAAGAAATCCAGAAGTTGGATCTTCTGCTTTCTATGTTAAGGGCAGCCCAGCAAACCCATACAGGCAAACCAAGTGACTTCTGGTATTATCTCTTGATGAGGAAAGAAAGAAGGAATCTTCAGAGTTACACCCTCCTGGGTTCAAATTCAAGCTAACCTACTTAGAACTGTGGCCAGCAGTAAATTACTTTGTTTTCTCTGTTTCTCTAAATCTGACAAAATAGAAATACCTACTCACTTCCCAGAGCTATTGGCAGAACTAAATGGGATACTGTGTGAGCATACCCAGAATACTGTGGTTGTAGATAGAGATTCTGCTCCCCAGTGCTATTTTCTCTTACAATTAATTGTCCTAAAGTCAACTTTCAGGATAGTTAACACACATCAGATAGCATTTCCTTAAGATAGTAACCTGGAACAGCAGCCTGAATGAAGATTATTGTCTTTTAATTGTATAGACAGACTCAAAATTTATCATTACAGGAAAATACTGGGCTCCAGAAGAGAGAGTCATTTTAAACCAAGCTCATCATACACAAAGGCCCTCAAAGCAAGTGCTCTAAAATCCATGAATGCTAAGAACTTTGACATATCAGCTGAAATATTGAGTACACATTTAGTGATTTTGAATGAAGCTATTCATGGATGAAGAAGGGCTGAAGAGTAATCATATCCCAAAAGAGAATAAAAGACTCGGGAACCAGACTTAGTCCTTCTTCCATTTCATCTGGCCAACATAACAGTAACACATCTACTTTTGTTAAAGTATTATTTTTGGTCTTTGCTGTTATTGCTTTTGCTTATTCTAATGTGATAATGATGGAGTGGGTGTGAGGATGATGCTTATATTGGCATGGTAACTGACAACTAACTTTCAAATTCTTATTTCCTGCAACTTGAAAGCCATAGCTATGAAACTCACTGTCTGGGCAGAAATTGGTAGGTACAATAAGAAGGAAAAGAATTACTCATTGCCATGCCAGCAGATTAATCCAGCGTAAGATGGAGATGCACAGGAAATGCCAAGTCTATGTTTTGGAGACAAGGAGCTACAATTTGAAATCTTCATTCCACTATCAATCTTAGGATACTCATTCACCTTCTCTAAATTCTTTGTACATAATAGAGTTGATAGTTACCTTGTAGTTTCATTTTTTTAATAAGTGGGATAATGTTTATAAAATGCTTATCACAGTACTTGTTTATATTCACAAATGCTCAATAACTAAAAAATAATAGCAGGATGGTTAAAGACTAATTTTCTCTAGAACTAATAATTCCCTGGAAATGTCACCTCACTAACTTAATCACTGGATGTCTGAATTCCACAAACATTAACTGATTACCTAGGTGTCTACTGTGTTGGAAAGCAGCTTGGTGTAGTGAAAACAATCCAGGCTCTGACCAGAAAAGAGCCCTGGGTTTGAATAATAGCCTAAGCTTCCCTCTTTATGGAAGGGGAAGGATAACCCTCACGTCTCAGGGTTGCTGGGAAAATTCAATGAATTAACATGATAAATGCCAAACACAATGTTAGCATGCGACAGATCCACAATAAATCTTTTTTTTTTTTTTTTCTTGAACCACCCAGTCATCTCCAAACTTTGGTTTGCTCAGTTCTCGGCTGAGTGATTATACTTCACTGTGATTTGTTGGCCTGTGCTTTTCCTTAAATAGAAGGCTTTCTGGAGCGCAGAAATCATGGTGGAGTCATTTCAGAGGCATCTCCCTCTGCATTAATAAATGCTATCAACAAAGATATTGAAGTGACTGTTTCAAAGAGGTGAGTTTGCTCTAGTTCAATTATCCAAAGTCTTCTCAAAGGGTGGTTTGGACCAGCAATATCACATTACCTGAGTATTTGACAGAAATACAAATTCTTAGGTCCACCCAGATCTAATAGATCAGAATCTCCCGGGGCTTACCTTTCCTGGGGGTACCTCAGGAAATTTGTGTTTTTTCCATATTCTCCAGGTAATTTTGAGGCATGTTAAGATTTGACAAGTACAGCTTCATGCCATACTGGACCTCAGTAGTTTTCTTTCTTTTTTTTTTTTTTTTGAACATACCTTTTTGATTTATTGACACAAACAAAATGCATCGTCATGGCCAAAATATAAAAAAAAACAATTTGTTATAATTTCTAATGAAAAGATAACAATTAAAATTCTTTTAAAAATTTTATTTATATTCATTTATACATATATTCTGTTTATTATAATTTTTTAATTTATTGTTGGGGATTCATTGAGGATATAATAAACCAGGTTACACTGATTGCATTTGTTAGGTAAAGTCCCTCTTGCAATCGTGTCTTGCCCCCAAAAGGTGGGGACCACACCAAGGCCCCACACCCTTCCTCCTTCCCTCTCTCTGCTCTTCCTTTCTCCACCCCTCCCTCCTCCTTTCTCTCTCTGTTCTCCCCTTTCCTACCCCCACTATGACCTTAATTGTCATTAATTGTCATATCAAAATTGAGTACATAGGATTCATGTTTCACCATTCTTGTGATGCTTTACTAAGAATAATGTCTTCCACTTCCATCCAAGTTAAAACAACGGATGTAAAGTCTCCATTTTTTTTAATGGCTGAATAGTATTCCATGGTATTCATATACCACAGCTTGTTAATCCATTCCTGGGTTGGTGGGCATTTAGGCTGTTTCCACATTTTGGTGATTGTAAATTGAGCTATAGTAAACAGTCTAGTACAAGTGTCCTTATGATAAAAGGATTTTTTCCCTTCTGGGTAGATGCCCAGTAATGGAATTGCAGGATCAAATGGGAGGTCTAGCTTGAGTGCTTTGAGGTTTCTCTATACTTCCTTCCAAAAAGGTTGTACTAGTTTGCAGTCCCACCAGCAGTGTAAAAGTGTTCTCTTCTCTCCACATCCATGCCAGCATCTGCAGTTTTGAGATGTGATATGGGCCATACTCGCTGGGGTTAGATGGTATCTCAGGGTGGTTTTGATTTGCATTTCTCTAATATATAGGGATGATGAAATTTTTTTCATATGTTAGCCATTCATCTGTCTTCTTTAGAGAAGGTTCTATTCATGTCTCTTGCCCATTGATATATGGGACTGTTGGCTTTTTTCATGTGGATTAATTTGAGTTCTCTATAGATCCTAGTTATCAAGCTTTTGTCTGATTCAAAATGTG
>CAUYPK010170623.1:0-20059 GCA_963574355.1 Loris lydekkerianus
CCTGTCTGTGCCCACGGCTGCACAAAAGCTTTAGAGCGAACCTGAACTTCCTTCCCAATGGGTCGCCTAAGAACACTCCTAGCCTCAGTATGTGTATAGGCTCCACGTCTGCTGCACTTAAAAATCTAGGCATTAATCCACGGACGTTTGTTTTGTTGTGAATTGATTTATTTAAAGCCGGCCTCGAATACGCTTCAAAACTGAAAATACCTTGGCTCTGTTCAGTGGTTTCTACCTCTGAAGGGTCCAATGGGGTCTTTAAACGTTTTGCAGCCTCATAAAGAGAAATTAGAACCATGAAAGCAGGCAGGCACAGCCGTCTGAAGTAATCAATGCATTTAGGTCTGGAGGCTTACTGTTTCTTTTCTTTCTTTTCTTATTCTGATTTTTAAAAATTGCTTTTCTTATTATGATTTTTAAAAATCTCTAGCTCTTCTCAGCACAGGGCGGGGACCATGCGAGGACTGCCATGTTCAGGAGGTCTGAGCCCAGGCTGGGGACTGGAATTCAGCTCTGCGCTGCCTGTAGGTCTGGGGCATGTCACTTCATCTCTCTGAGCTCCTCCCTCAGCACACAGCTGGGGAATAACAGCAACCTTCAAGAGTTACAAAGAGGATTAAGGGAGACGATGTGATATGGTGTGTGCAAAATGTAATACAACACTTATCACAAAGCCAGAAGCTGCTGCTACGTGTTGATGTGGTTGACACCCGGGTCCCACGGGAGAGGAAACCCAGGATCTGGACTGGTTACAAAAGAACTGGAAACAAAAAATGTCTCAGGCCAGTTAAAAACAAACAAATACATCTGTGGTGAGAGCAGAGGAGGTAGGATCTCAGTCAGGAATATCTGGCTCCAAAATACATATTTTTCTCCCTGGCCTTTTCAACTGGTGATAGAAAAAGCCACCTAAAGAAGTAAGGTGAGCAGGGCAGTGCCTGTGGCTCAATGAGTAGGGCGTTGGCCCCATATACTGAGGGTGGTGGTTTCGAACCTGCGCCCGGCCAAACTGCAATAACAAAAAAAATAGCTGGGTGTTGTGGCAGTCGCCTGTGGTCCCAGCTGCTCGGGAGGCTGAGGCAAGAGAATCGCCTAAGCTCAAGAGCTGGAGGTTGCTGTGAGCTGTGACGCTACGGCCCTCTACCAAGGGTGACAGTAAGACGATCTCTAAAGAAAAAAGAAAGGTGAGCAGATAAGAAAGGGAGGTGTGGGCATCGGAAGGGTGAGCCTGGTGCGTGCCAAGCACTGGACACTCACAGGACTTCAGGGCCTGGAACCACCCAGAGAATAGTGAAGCCAGGTCTTGGGCAAAGGCAGGTGCACCCCCCCATCACTAACCTCACACGTGGTCTTACTTAAAATGAAGACAAACATGATCTGAACATATAAAGCAGCATTCCACCCCCTCTCCTCCCAGATTTAGTGTAGGACACTGCCTCAATGTTGAAGAATGGTTTCTGTTTTTTATATAAAGTCTCCAAATAGTTATGAAATTCCTTAAACAGATGGGTTCATGTCCAAATCCCACCTCCAGTCACCATATAGTTACATCAATTAAAAGGGAGATTGATCATGGACAGGTTCACAAGACAACTGACAGCCTTGCAGCAAGGGGACCTGTACAAGGGGTTCTGAGCTACGGATTTTTACATCACTGAAGGAGTATTTAGGAATGTTCTTGGTACATTGTTCTAATGAAGTCATTGAAAGCCTTTGGGTGTGGCTGGCTGCTGGCTGTCTCATGGAATACATTCTCTGTTTCTTCCACAACAACAGACTTTCAGCCGGCCACCTGCACCCTTTTCTCCAGGGGACTTTGGTAGGAAGTGCTCTGCGTCTCTTCCAGAGTTTGCTGGAAATTGGCAGTGAGCTCCACCTGTCTTCTCTCCACCCCACTTCATCTGATGGGGAGGCGAGCAGCCCCTCTGGACCCAGAGAGAAGGGTAACATGGTGGGCATGGCAGAGCTGCCCACAGTCCATACTGTTCACTTCTAGACTGTTAACAAGAAACAGAAATAAACTTCTAAGTTGTTTCACTCAATGTATTTTGGAGTCTTTTTGTTAGTGTGGCTTCGCCTACTCATTATGCTTCCAAGTCTTACTGTCCTTAACATTAAGACACTTCTTCATCAATATGTCCCAGGGAAACATTGTATTATACATATGCCATGGTTCTCTTAAGTGAAAGGAAACATTCCACATAGTGACTGGAAATACACTCATTAGACAAACACATTTCTGCAACACATTAGATTCTCTTTATGGAGAGTTTATTTTACAAATTATTAACAGCCATACCCCCATAACGGGGCTAATTAAAAAAAAAAAAGTTTTTTTTTTTTTTTAGTTAACCTAACTCTAGGAATTCCTAACTCTAGGAATCAATCTTGAATCTGAATGATTCAAGATTTTTCCTGGGTCTTGAGCCAGCAAAAAATGACTGTTGTCACACCTCTGATGTGACACATCTCTGATGAGGTGGCAGAGAGTGACCATGGCCCAAGAGGCAGGTCCCTGGGAGTTGCCCAGGCCTGCGTGAGCACCTCGGCTCCCTTGCTTCTGCTGGCACATCAAGTGCCGCATTTACTCCCCATGGTCTGTGTGGTTTTAACTGACTAATTTTGAGGGTTAAAATGTTTTTAGCTATTAGGCATTTCTGGAAGTAAAGTTTCAAATTCTAAAATAATAGAGGTTAGCCAACTAGACTCCTGTTTTTAACAGCACACCTAGATCAGAAGTTTTCTCTCCCAGGAGGAGTTCACAATATATTGAAAACATGCCTCAAAACAGATATTTTATTCTAGAAAGGTTGGGTTTTAATAAAAATCAATATAAGCCCAGAAATAACAGGGTGTTTCCCTACCTTCTGTCTTCTGCTCATCGAAAGCTGATTCTAGTGGTGGGCCAAAGAGGGGCGCGAGGGCCACAGTGTCATCGGGAGGCTTCTTGCTAAATCACACACATTAAGGTACAATACAGAGAAAGGGCTCAAAAGTCAGTGCTCAAAAAGATACACAAGTTTCCAAATATTTTTCTTAACAAAACAAGTGTGTGTGCGAATGCGTGCGCAGGTGTGCATATGTGCACACACGCGTGTGTGCGCAAAGCCTTGTAGAGCTGTGAGTATCACATAAGGATGTCAAATGTGTGTGGAACAAGAAAATTGGTAGCAGAAGAGAGCCCCGGTTCTCAGTGGAGGATCAGGTGCTGCTCCAGCTAAGTAAGGTGGAGCGAATCTCTCAAAGCATAGTGATTGTCTCTACCTTCCAGAGAAAATACTTGATATAACAGTTTACAAGGCACCTTTCTCCACTAAGATCTCAAAATCCATTTTATTTATCTCCGCCACATCTCTGTGCTTAGTTAATGTGATTGGTTAAAGTCACACATGGGATTTTAAATGACAAGCCACCCCGGAAAGTTTTCATCCTTCTTCCCACTCAACCCACTGGTCACAACATCCTCAGAGCTCAGACCGCAGCACATCTCCGAGGGGGAGAAGGAGCAAGAGGTCAGGGAGGCAGGAAACGAAACTCCCATTCTGTCTCCTGATTCTTCTTTGGAGGAAAGGCTTCACGACCATCACCACTTCCTCCCCAAAGCTGATTCCCCTCCTTGTTCCTGGTGCCTCCTGTGTGAGCGGTAAGGGGTGAAGCTAGGGGCGGGGAGAGGTGGGAGCAGGAGCATCCGGCCTGGCCTTGCGATGGAAACAGCAGCCTTTTTAGGAAATAATACTTGTTTGTATAACACTTGCTTGACCCAAAGAAGTCACTAGAAAATATGATGCTTTGCCAAAACCAGAAACTAAGGTAGAATATTCTTCTGGTGGGTGGCAGGTGCATCATGAATCTGTGTCCAACCAGACAGGGTTCCCTTCGCAGGGCAATATGATCAGGGTTCAGGTTAGCATTCCAGACCCCAAAGGCTGCTTTATAAAACTGCAGCCTTCCTGAAGCTGTGCGGCCTGCACATCCCGGCAGGCATTTAAGTGCCAAGCTTTTCCTAGAGGTCTCAGGCTGCACTCAGGAATGCTAACACATTTGGACCATGCTATGAACAGGTGGCGTTACACGGATAGGTAGGCCTTTTATTACCAAGAGCCAAGAATTTAGCCCAAATGAGATTTGCTTAATTCTTAAAAGTTCTAGATGCCTTGCACAAAACACAACTAATATCTTCACACTCACCTTATAAGCTCCGGAGTTGGTGTGGAACGCCTGGGTCGTGCCACTTCTTCACCTGATGCACAGGACAGAGGAACGTTTAGGTCATATTTTTACCCTTCCCTTCCAATATGTCTTAGGAATTATGTTTGGAAACACTTTGAGATTTAAGTCCTCTCCGTAAGTAGCTCAGTTTGAAAGTTTCACAAAACAAGCCCGCTCCTCTGGCAGAGCAAAGCCACGTATTAGGCATATGTAGCAGTGTTTTTTCTGGCATTTGTAAAACCTCATTAGCCAGGGAGCTGCCGTGGTAAACCATCACACAGAAGCTTTGCGCAGTGCAGGGCTCAGCAGGGCAGCAGGCCGAGCTGGGAATGTCTGCTGCCCTGACTGGCTCTGCTTTTTAGTTATTATAAAAGAACACCAAGCCAGGCCGTATGCGCAGCTCCTGGATCCGGCATTCTCTGCCTGTTCATTTCTTGTATGCCAAGAAAATGTTATATCTTTATGAGTCATGAATTTAGAAATCCCTAGAAAGTGTTGTGTGCAGCAGAGGAAAATTGTGCCCTAAGTATATTACAACCTATATCACATCACTTTGGTTGACTAAAATTTTTATATCAAATAACCCGGTAAGGGGTAAACGTCATCTACTTCAGTTCTTTCTTCCTGCCTCTTCTTCCCACCCTCCCATCAACAGATACACATTTGATTAAATTCATTTCTAAAAGTTAAATACAGTAAGAGTTAAGAAACATGGGAAGAAAATAGCAATGTTTTTCCAAAAGCATATTCATTTTTGGAATTTAAACATTAATCATTCAGAACCCACAGGGATTCATTATAAGAATTCCTTTCTGTAAAAGTAAAAAAAAAAAAAAAAAAGAAAAGAAAAGAAAATATTGTAAGCTTTGAAAATCAAGCCCGAGAGTGTACAATTCAAATGTATATATGCTCCAAGGTCCAAGGAACTATGCCTTCTTTTAAATTGTACTCTATTTCTGTTAGCTAAGATATACTTACTGGATAAGTTCCTTTTAATTGCACCCTAGAATTAGAAATAGACACTATAAGGTTTAAGACCACATATATGTTATGTACAATATGTATTATTTCTGTCATTGCAATTAAACCGAATTCAAAGAAATCCAGATGTGGAAAATGAACTTTTTCTCATAACCACATTCAGGTTGGAAATTGCAGATACATACACATCAATCAGGTTTTCATTTTCCTCAAAGATTAGAGAGAGAAAGGGAGGGCAAATCCTGAGGCTTCTGAGCAAGAACAACCCCTTACCTGCGTGTGTATGATGAACGGCAGACAAATAGTGAATAATGTATTTTAAAAAGACTCTTGAACTCTAGCAGGTAAGAACATAAATCTAAGTTTAAAATTTGTTTGGGGTGGTACCTGTGGCTCAAGGAGTAAGGGCGCCGGACCCATATACCACAGGTGGCAGGTTCAAACCTGCCCCAGCCAAAAACTGCAAAAAAAAAAAAAATTTTTTTTTTGTTTGATGTTTGAAAATTATAGAATCTGTTCAGGAGAACGGTATGCCCCGGGTCAGGGTGGGTCCTCAAGGAGCTGGTACAATCACAGTTTACAAATGTGATTTCAGAAGATGTAAGTGGCAAGTGCTCAAGGCCGTGGGAGCTTGGAGGCATCTGCTATTGCTTGGGCAGCTGTGTTCAGGGAGCAGGGATTCCACCTGCCCACCCCAGCTCCTCCCACCAGCACTGCCAACCCACAGGCGGGAGGGCTTTTTTTGGTTTGGTTTTGTTTTTTGTTCTAGTTCAAGGCTATTGTGATGCTATTGGAATAAAATAGTGCTGGCAGGAATAATCTGAGCAGGACGTCTCTCCCTTTTATGCATACACTTATTTAAATAGTAAAAGGATGGATCAGATTAAAAGTTTTGATTAAAAAGCAGAAGCTGTAAAGAGTTCCTACATGGGATGCTACATGGGCTCACTGGAAGGGCTGCCCCCTGGGACAGGGCAGGGAAAGTGGAAGTGAAATATGAGAAAATAGTCCAAGGGCTGAGACCAGGAAGGAATTTGTGGAGAGGCCATTTGAACGCATTTTTCCCTACTTCCTCACTGTTGTAAAGGCTCAACCCAGTAGTCACAGGTACGTTTTCTTCTCTCAAATTATATAATTTGATGGATTAGAACAAGATTTAGCAGCTGTGTAATAGCCCTCTTGGAGGGTTCTTTCCCTCTTTCCTGAGGACATACAGGATTTCCCCCCATATTGAACTCATTTACAATAGAAGAGAGTTTCAATTAGAGCAAGAACCTACCCGTTGTTTCTCCATCTCTCAAGCTATATTTTCCGGCTTGTTTTGCTAATAATGTGGTCTGTTTTCCTTACTTTGTGTATCATAGTGAGAATTATTATATTATCATGAAAAAATTTCAAATAAATATGGTCACTTATATTTGCTGTAGTCATTATGTGAGTTTGGGTACAGGTTTGCTTTTGGAAAAATAAGGCTCTGAAGATAGAAATAATTAAGGCAAAAAATTGCTTAAATAGAGTTAAAATGTTTTTTTGGGTTGTGGACTTTCAGATAATAATAATTTCTTTTATAAGATCTGAAGAAAGAGATACAGAGGCTTTAGTTCCAAGTGATCAATCACAAGATTAAGAAGCTACACTGAGGGACAGAGCTCACCCAGCGTGTGAGACCTGAAGTCCAGGAGTTGGGGGATCCCAGGAGCCGCCCTGAGGACCATTTGGTCTCTCTGTTCCATTCTTTTTATTAAAAATGCAGTAGAACCTCCATAGCTGACCACCTCCTTACGTTGACCACTTTAAGTTGACCTGATTTTCACAGACTGGACATGCACCATATGTGCCTATCAGCATGGTAGGCTCCATGGTGACCACCTCTGCATGTTGGCCAGTTTGCTACCATCCCTCAGGCACTCAACTCACAGAGGTTTGACTGCACAGGACCCATGAAACCAAGAAAGACATGAGCTGTCACACTAGGTGGACAGTTAACTCAACAGGTACTCTCTGCTGAAAGGCACTAAGTTCCCTCTAACATTCTCACTAAATACTTCTTCATGGATCATTGGTCACAAGTTACATGCAAGTAAGACTTCGCAGAAATGTGATAGAAAACTCTGTTATTTAGAAATCGGGAAGAATAAAACTGGTATCAGTTTAGAAAGGCACAAGTATCTGAAGGACCAGCATGAAATCAGCAGCAACGGAAGAGAAGGCCCCGTTACCTGTGGCCGGCAGATCCTTGCTGGCCTTACTGCAGCAGGGCCAACCAAGGCCAGGCAGGGTCACGGTAGCCACAAGAACCACACTCAGGAAAGAGCCCACTCAGTTCAAAAACATTCTCCTCCTCATCAAGTGATCATATTTTTCCTTTCCATGATTGTTGTTTTTCACTCTTCTTCATTTACTAGAAGAGTAACTTGTCCTAATCTGTGATGTCACTTAGCAGCTGGGTTGGAATCAGCCTACCCAAAAAGCAGTCCCTGCAGATGCCAGCTTTGAGCCTCAGTTCACACAGGTTACGTGGAGAGCCACCGAGATGCCACCTGCAGGAGGCATTTGCCTCAGGTAACACTTGGCCGTCAGGTCCACATAAGCCTGTGACCACTTCACAGGGCCTTGTTTTTCCACAGTCCCCCTTAGGGACTGATCAGGCAGATGGGGGTCATTTCAAACATATCAAAGATCTTTCTTTTTTATGCTTTAAACTCATCATGCTCTTGACCCTGAGGACAATGGGTGAGAATCCACTTTGAGTCATGTGAACTGATACTGATCTGACCTTCTGAAGTTTGTCTTCAGTGATGGAATCTATTCAGGATTTCACGACAGCCTGGGACTATTGACTGGGCAGTGCCCTCTCTCCAGTGGAAACTCTAATTATGAATCAGCACTGCCTGGCTGCTGTAAGTTACCATCCAGAGATATAGTTTGAATTCAAGCTTAGAAACATTGTGGCTTAAAATTGTTCCCTTACAATATTTGTTATTCTTCACCATCACTTTGCTATCAACTGCCATAGCACTTCCTGGTCAGTCTCCTGACCACACACACACACACATTTTCAAATTCAGCACTAGGAGTTGAGATTCCAGTGTTAACTTAGTTTTTATGGAAAAGTGCTCTGACAATTCTAAAATATGTCCCTGACATTTAGAGGGCCAGAGGCTTCCAACCAGTACCAACCCTTATTAATCTGCTTCACTCACACTGGCTCATCATGGACTTGATGGGAACTGACCTGGCCATCTTGCCATAGCCATAATTTTCTCTATACATGTTTAAGGTAAAAATGTTGAGAGTCTTACCGGACTGCGCCTCTGTGATCAGCAAAAAGGAAGAGAGAACAGACACCTAATCAGAGAACCATGGATCTTGGGTGACAGCAGATTCCACAAACAATGACCTGAACACACACAACAGTCACAGGTGTGGGTGACAGCAGATTCCACAATGACCTGAACACACACAACAGTCACAGGTGTGGGTGACAGCAGATTCCACAATGACCTGAACACACACAACAGTCACAGGCGTGGGTGACAGCAGATTCCACAAACAATGACCTGAACACACACAACAGTCACAGGTGTGGGTGACAGCAGATTCCACAATGACCTGAATACACACAACAGTCACAGGTGTGGGTGACAGCAGATTCCATAAACAGTGACCTGAACACACAGGCATGGGTGACAGCAGATTCCACAGTGACCCGAACACACACTAATTCTTCAGGCCCAGGGAAGATGGCACTCGCTGTAGTCAGGGCTTATTTAAACCAGGGGAGCTCTTGAAGGACCGTACAGAAAGATTATCCGTTGTGTAACACATTTGCTAATGTGGGTGTACGAATTTTAGTGGTGTGTGCACAGGAGCCAGTCAGAACGTGCACGTCAATGTGACAGACAGTGTTAATGTCTTCTCCAGATTATCTGAGGAGGGGAAACTTAGAGAATAAATAGCAATAACTCCCTTACACCGCGGGGTATTAGCAAACGTCACAAACACAGAGTATTTCAGACAGAGCTGGGGTGTAACGGCCTGGGAAGCAGCAGAGGTTGTACGTAAAGAGCAGGCTCCTTCCCGTGGTCTCTCTCGCGTGTTCCATGGAACATGCACTGTGGGGACTTTGTGGGTAAGTGCATGTTCTTGGCCTGGAGATGTGGCAGCGTCTACCAGTGGGTAAGAATGTGATGGGGAGGGTGAGGACCCCCTGACAAGTGCAGGTGGGAATAAGGAGAAGACCGTCCCACATAGTGGACCAGAGGTGGCCTGGAAAGCAGCCCACAGACACACCTCTCCCTTTCCCTCCTCAAGCCTTGACTGAGGCTGCTGTCAGTTTACCTCCAACAATCCCTGATGGTCCCTCCGCAGGGCTCACTGCTGTGACAGGAGTGTCAGGACGTGAGTGGGGTGGGGACGTTGGCTCAGGACCTCACTTTCAGGTGTGGGCTAATCTAGGGGTGCACCGGGGCTGCCTCCCCACACCCAGCGCCAGGAGCACAGAGACAAAGGTAGGCAGGAGTCCGCTCAGATGGCCAGGAGGTCGCTCTCCAGAGCACAGACCGCAGACAAAGACCTGTGGCCTCTCGCACCCGGGAGACCTCATGGATATTTGGTCACTGGCCTTGATGGCAGAGAGGGGAAAGTGAGGCCCGAAGATGCACATCTACTGAATGGGGAGGACCAGAGGCAGAGTCCTGTCCTCTCTGTGAGACCAAGGTGACACTGTTGAGGACTGTGCAGCAGGGAGCCGTCCTGGCTGACACCCGGGAGTGGTTATTCCTCAGACCAGTTGTGTCAATTGCTAGGACCTTAGACATATTTACTCCAGTCAAGTGCACTTATAATATTTTAGACATTATTTTTGCGTTATTTTCCAGGTATGGCTCCATACTGACCCCACATCTCTTGGAAATCTATCTGTATGCATGGGTGCAATTTAAATCTAAGTAGGGATAAAAGGATACTTATGGATATATATTTTGGCACTCAAGTTCTCTTATTGACTAATTCATATTATATTTTCAGAAAAATCCAAACACTCCTTTATATGAAGATTTGGACTTTGTTCTTCTTCAGTGACCAAGCTAGTGTTCTTTTCTAAAGAAGGAAATGTGGGAATTTTATGACAAAAGATTCACTTCTAAAATATAGCAAATAGGGGAACAAAAGTGACACAAGTTTGTCCAAGGTGAAATTATATGAGAGAATGCAAAATAAAACGCAACCACACAGAGGCAGAGCCTCAATATAAGACAATTTATATTACTTTAAGATTATACAGAACCCTTTCCAAAATAATTTAGTATCTATCAATTGCATCCACATTAAGTCATACCTTAATTTCTAACCTGTTAAAAACCTGAATTTTTAATCAATAGTTTAAGGTTATATTCTTTCTAGTAAAAGATAATCTTACAGTGTTTTGGGACTCCGTTTGCAAACTGCCTTCATCCAGGAATAGCTGTTCAAACTCACGCAGCCACAGGCTGATTAACCAGAACCCAAAAGACACAGCAAGAAGCTGTGGGAAGAGCAGGCCCAGAGGGTTTCAAGAGCTATAATTAAAAGCCATCTGAGGTCTTCAAAAAGACAAGAGTTCCAGAAGTTAAATGGAAGGGCTTTATATACAATAATTATCACCATTAAAGAGAATAACACAATTTAGTCTCTGCCAGACAAGGACAGCAAAATTATTATCAGCCAGGAAGGAAGAATCTGCCTGTTCAAAATATTATTTTACCTTTCCCCCGGTCAGTTCCCGAGAATGTCAAAGACTTTAGCATTCTATTTTTGTTTTATGGTGTATGGAATTTTCTGCAAAGGTAGAAGAAAACTAATTCAGTATCTGGTCTTGATGTATTTGGTCAGTGAAGAGAGATCCATGTCCAGAGGCGCCAACTCAAACGCTCCGGGCGGTGGGGACCTGGGGTGGATGCTGGACTCAGGGTCAGATGTGTCATGAATCCTGTGAGCTGGCGCCTACCTGGGGCGCCACATGAGGAAGTACTCTTAGTGCTGCTGGATCTCCAGAAAGAAGATGAGCAGATTTTTTTAAAAATTTGAAATGTTATGGTTTTTACATGCGAGCTAAAATTGTTTTTAACTGTACAGCCAAACAAAACGCCTACTCAACCCCTACTCAGTCGCTCAGACACTGCAGGTGGTCGGAGCAGGCATTGGTGTCACACCCACCAGGCTCGCAGTGGAGTCCAGCTGCTGTTTCCGTCACTCGTGATGACATCTGATCACTCAGGTTTTGCAAGTGGTCTACTTATTTTCTGAACAAATTTCCTACATTCCTAACTAAATGGTAATCGTTCCGCTCCTAGATTTTTCTTGGTCCTAATGCATCCGGAGAAGGTTTTGGAACATTTCATTTTCCCTCCTAAGTTTTCATTTTGGTGTTCAACTTAGAGATAATTCTTACTTTGTATTTTGAGGCTATTTTTAAAGTGGGTAAAAAAATTAAGAACAATTTTTTTTTTTTTTTTTTTGAGACAGTCTTACTTTGTCGACTTGTCCCCCTTGGTAGAGTGCCGTGGCCTCGCAGCTCACAGCAACCTCAAACTCTTGGCCTTAAGTGATGCTCTTGCCTCAGCCTCCTGAGGAGCTGGGACTACAGGTGCCCCCACAATTCCTGGCTATTTTCAGAGATGGGGGTCTCGCTGTAGCTCAGATCTTTGATTAGAATATGTTCTATTTCTGAAATGTATACAATTTTCAATATGAATGTGTCTCCCTAGGAGGAAATGAGGCAGCCAGTGCCCTCGTAGCCTCTGCAGGGTCCTCACACCACACTGAAGTCACACTGCATGATTTTTTTGCATAAAAGGATTAACTTAAGTTCAGTTAACAGAACACCTTAGTCTTAGTCAGTATGGGTAAGGTGTTTTAAAATATTTATCATTTCTAAACAACAAAACATAATCTGCCTTATTTGCCAAATTCACTAAATAATCAGTCTCAGATTTTGAAGTTTTATAAATTTGATGAATTCTGAGCTATAGGGAAACAAAGATGAAAATGTGTGTGGAACTCCAAAGCACCAGATAAATATCACTTTTACATCACTGAGTCCGTAAATCCAGGGTTCATGTGAGAGAATTTTGTAGGCGAGAATAAGAATACACGATCACTGTGCATGTTATTACGATCCCAGCCGACGCTCCTGTCTATTTGGAAATGCTTCAGGGGAAAGGTGATCTATCTGGCAAGCACCTGTTTGCCCCACTCTTGTAGGTGTTTATCTGTATTGAAACTTATTCTCTGTGTATCACAAGTCAGTTTACAGAGAATATTTATTATACCTGATGGGAGATGTTTGAGACCATCTTCTGAAACTCCATTTGGGAAGAGAAACAAAGAGCCTAACGGAGGCCCTGGAGAAGGCCAGGCTGAAGGCCTGACAGGTGGACACTTCTCAAAAGGAGGCAGGAGTGGGGGGCATCCTTGGAGATGCCCTTGTAAGGAAGAGGCCGACTTGCAGCTGAACTGTGGAAGGACAGTGGAGGGACCACTGAGGGACAGAGAAATTTGTAAGTACCATAGGCAGACTTCAGGCCATACAGTATTTGAGGTGGCTAAATTCAGTGATTTCAGAGAGAAATTCAGGGGAATAATGAAATTGGCCAAGTGTAAGGAAAGGCTGTTAAAGGGCATAGCAATATTGGGCTGGCACACAGCAGGTGACACACAGTTGACGCTCTATTACTCAGAAGTGGGCCACTGGCTTAGTAATAATCATGATCATCTTCATAATCACAGTCAAAGGGGCTTATTTTATTCTTGGACACAAGAAGATGTGGTCCACATTTAGATCAGTGCTAATTTATGACCCACTTTGTGCTCTGCCTGTGCATCCATCCTGTCCCCATGATGTGGGCTTTCTGCGGTGGCACTACATGCACTACAAGGCCCGCCAGCATCAGGCAGGGGCCCGGGAGGAGGTGGCGGTGCATCTGCTGAGGCAGGTCACACGGACCAGACCAACTGCTTCTGTTGTTAACATGGAAACACAGTATTCTTGTATTTTCCAGCAAAGAGGTCACCTCTGTGAGCCATACACTGGCGTCCAGGGAACATGTTCCCAAGAAAACAGAGGGACGGGAAGAGAACATAAACTTTTTTTTTTTTTTTTTAAATCTGTTCCATGTTGCTCTAAAATAAAAAAATGTAAGTACATCATATCAGATTTATGCTGCCATTAAAAAATCACCCCCAGTACTAAAAGGTAACATTCAGAAGGTGATTTACATTTTACAAAGATCCTCTATTCTAGTTTCTGACCATTCTGGGAGGGAGTATTTGGATTTACTAAACAAACAAACAAACGAACAAACAAAGAAACCAAACCAGACCCAAAGACCCACTACAGCTCCCAATTCCAAGGCCAGTTTTATAAGCATATGGGATGCTACTGTGTGACACGTTAAACAAAAACATTAACTTAAAAATTGCCTAACCCAGAGCATGAGTGTGTAGCTTGAATAATTCAAGTGGAAGCTGCAATAAATGCAAGTTGGTACCTGAAATATTTGACCACATGCGTGCGATTGAGGCACGAAACTTCACATTACCCTGGGCCCTTACTAAACAGGGTTGTAAAACCACCAGCACCCAACTTTCTCTCTTCCCCAAGTGGCATAATTAGACCTCATCCTGCTTCACAAAGCAAAATCCAAAACCTCGTTTAGGTGATAAGCACAGTGGGCCATAGATATACAGATGATGAAAATAACAGAATAAATAATATTTGGCCAAAGCGTGGAAAGAACTTGTAATTTCTTACCGGACTTTTCCTCTAAAAGCGTAGGCATGGGGAGAGAAAATAAAGAGAAATAAGAGAGGTGAAATGCACCTTCTAGAAGATACGGCTCGGGGCCGAGAACGATCTGCTTTGAAACCAGCCTTCTGTGGGCTTGTCAAGCTATGGCCATTCCCAGGTGGCCGCGTTTAGTTTAGTTTAACTGGGGGGAGGGGGCGGCTGCCACGTGAGATCACCCTGGTCTTCTTTCTGAATGGGTTGCTTTTATCAAATAGAATTGTCCCTTGAAAACAGAAAATTATGCTTGGAATAGTGAAAAGAGTTGGAGAATGGTCAGTGACGAGACTAAAACACGACATTTTCCAGAAACTCCATCTTGACAGAGAACCCAGTGTGTGCGTCACTTTCTCCCAAGTCACCCTGGGCAGAGCCATCAGTTCTTTGATTCCATCTCCCATTTTCCCTCATTCTCCATTGGCAATTCCGTCTTACCATTTGCCATTAATGTTTACAAATCCCTGCAGCATTTGTAAACCCTTGGGACGGCTCTTGCTTCCTCGCTCTCTTCCTGGCTGCTTACCAGCTTCCTGCCGCTGACCCTATTTCCAGGTTCACTGCCTCATCTATCATTCACACTAAATTATTTTTCAAAAATAGTGAACAGAATTTATTTGTCCTCCCTCCCCAAATCTCCCTGCTACCTAGAAAATACAACTCAAACTCCATCCTGAGGCTGCCGTGACGTGCTCTGTCCAGCTCACCTTCCAGCTTCACTCTCTTTCTGTGAAGCATGAACTTGGCTGCAGACTCCTTGTACCCCCTGGACATGCCACACACGCACACACACATGCACCCACTCCCTGCCTTCTGCCCACACACTTCTTCACTCTTCAGTGGTTCCTCCCTCTCTCCCGTCAAAATCTCCCTGGTCCCTCTAGGGCAGTGACGTTCTCACAGGACTCCTCTCCCAGTATCCCCAGGATCGATTGCTCCTTCTCTTGTTTGATATAGCCTCCTTTTGTTCAGAATGTCAGATGAACATCGAAGGCCTTTCTGTTTACCTGACATTTACTGGCCCTGGGGAAACTGAGGCACATGCAGCTGGTGCATTTCTGCGCTTCTTACTTTGCTCTGTGTCACTGCGATGTCTCTGCTGCACCCTGGCTCACGTGATGGTTGCCAATGGCCTCTCTCGAGCCCCACACATAGCGTGAGGCTCTTAGTAGGCACCCAGAGCATGTTTAGGAATTCTCTTTGCGGACTAGTAAAACACTGTACAAATATTTGAAGTACACGTGCCTTTTGAAATAGGGAACAAGGAGCTGTTCTGGAGTAGGGCTGGACTATGCCCGGCCCAGCCCGGTGCCCTCAAGACACACTTCACTCAGCTCCCACTCAGCTGTCAGCTCTTCAGCCATCAGCGCCCTCGGGTGCTAACACGTTGCAGAGGCTCCCAGGATCTAAAAATAATGGAGCTGTAGGCATGATATGATTAAGGGTAGATGTGTAGTAATGGGACTGTAGAATCAATGGAGGTCTATTTTGAGCACTGTGAGATTCTCCACACTTCTTTCCATGGAACACTATTCAGCCATAAAAAGATGGAGACTTTACATTTTTTGTATTAACCTGGATGGAGCTGAAACACTTTCTTCTTAATAAAGTATCATGAGAATGAAAAAGCAAGTGTCCAGTGTACTTGTTACTAATATGAAGTCAGTAGACAATCTAATACACGCCCACACAAGAGAAAAACTCACATCAATTCAAGGTGGGGGAAGGAGAGGGATTGGTGAGCATCCGCCTCATGGGCACAATGTAAGGGTGCCGGACACAGCTACAACAGGGACTCTTTCTAACAAATACAAACATTGTAACTTAATTGTTTGTACCCTCACATTAATCTGAAATTAAAAAAAATAAAAGCAAGAAATAAAAATAAAAAATAAATGAAGCTAAATGCTCACAGATTTAGCTGGAAAATTTTGCTGGAAGATTTAGCTGGCCCAGACCCAGCTTGGAAAATTTTGGATGTTTCTAATGGAAAGAATAGGTCATGCTTATCTACTGGTCTCAAAGAATGAGCTTTTCAGAGAATGAGCTATATTTCTAGGTGTGATTTCAGTCCTTGGGATTAAACCCTGATTGTCAGGCAAATTTTTTGGCCTTTTCTAGTGTTAGAAGTATTCTGTGTAGTTATAATCAGAGGACTAAATGGGAACACACAGTGGTGAGGGCCGCCCCTCCCCACGTGCCTGCACCTCCCTCCACCCGAGCTACATAACCATCAAACCACCTTTCAACATCTGGGTCTGCTTCCTCAGCAGTTACCAACACCCAGACTGTGGCCTCTTAGCTTGAAGTTTTCTTCAGAATGTTAAAAAAATGAAAACAAACGCAAAATGTGACAATTCTCTTGAGGGGCAAACGAAGATATTTTTCCATTTAAAATAAGCAAACATCATGAGACTCGATTTTTAATTATGAAAAAGATAAATATGAGAGCTAGAAAGAGATATATACACAACAGAGCTGGAGTGAGTGAGTTTCTGGGCTAGACAAAATCATTCACCTAAAATACAACCAGTGAATGGTGAAGCCTTGTAGAAATTTTCCCATCCCATGGCCTGAGGACCCAGGACTGGTGACTTGCAAGCCTTGCCGAGGACCAGCTCCCTCTTACAATACAGCTCCCCACTTGCCGAGGACCAGCTCCCCCTTATAATGCAGCTCCCCACTTGCTGAGGACCAGCTCCTCCTTACGATGCAGCTCCCCACAGAACACAGAGACCCCTACCCTCTGCAGAGGCAGAATCTCTCTGACTTGGCAACTCAAGTCTTCACCCGAGTTAGCTTTGGTTGAAGCCTACATCTTTGCAGGAAGGGCCAGAGATCAACCCTTAAAACTTGATTCTGCTTAATTCTGCGTCAGACCCATTGGAGGCGAGTGGAAGAGACACACATCACCTGTCCATGGGGCTGTGTTCTCAGTTTGCCATCCCAGCCTTACAGCGCAACAAGGAGCAGAGCTGCTGCGGGACGGACTGAGCACCTAGCACCACAGAATGGATGCAAGACATAAAAAGTCAGGTCTAACCTGCAAACCTTTTTAGAGCCTGTGATCACTCAACCTCAAAAACATTGAGCTCATTGCAAATCCTACTTTTTAACTCATGGGATTCTATTACAATATAACCATCAGTTACTTAGGACTGATCAGGTACTAACAGGGAGTGAAAGGATTATTTATTAAGCCACTGGCCGATGTTTATTAGGCACCTATTCCAGGCACACTAGTGAACCACAGAAACAGCAGGAAACGTCCACTGAGCTGCTTTTGGGAGCAGGAGAGGACACGCACCTTGAACAACAGAGACAGTGAGTGACATCAGCCACCCACCCACACACGCAGTCTGGTGAGATGGCTGTGATGGAGCCGAATGTTCTATTGTAGCGCTGGGCATTTCTGGCGTGTTTGTGGAGGGGACAGTGTGAACACACCCACGACACTGCCAGCCACATAAAAGGATGGCCCGTACAGTCATGTGTTACCTTAGACTTGGCGGTGATGATAAATGACTAAGCTACTGGTCTGTGTGTTCACTATACTGTACTTTTTACTATTATTTTATTGTTATTTTCCTTCTATTTTTTAAAAAAAAACTCCAGGCAGGTCCCTGGGAGGTATTCTAGATGAAGGCCTTGTCGTTACAGGGGACGGCACCTCGTTGCATGTTGCTGCCCCTGAGGCCTTCCAGTGGGACTAGCTGTGGAGGTGGGAGGTGGTGATGCTGATGGGGCGGGCCCTGTGGAGGCCTAGGCTGATGACTTTGTTTATAGCGCAGTCTTTAACTAAAAAGTCTAAAAAGTAAAAAATAAAAAAATTTAAAAATGGGGAAAAGCTTAGGGAATAAAAGTATAGGGAAAGAAAATATTTCTGCACAGCTGTACAACGTATTTGTGTTTTAAGCTGTGTGTTATCACAAGAGTCAAAAAGTTAAAAACTCAAGAAGCTAATAAAGTATAACAAGTTACAGTAAGCTACTGTTAATTTACTAAACGAGCTCTCTGGATCCTCCATGTAGCCCATTAAGAAAAATAAAGTAAAATAAAGCTCGGCTTCATGTAGCTTAGACAGTGGGAAGGAGTTTCAACTGGGCAAACAGGCCGAGTTCAGTCCAGTTGCCTTCGTCTCCATGTCCACAGCAGGACAGGCATCCCTGGCTGGTGCACCTGATCCTGCACCCACCGTGCTCATGGCTGTTGCAAATCACAGCTCTGTGGTCCATGGCTGGCTAGAGGCTGTCCTTCTGACACAGGAGATAGAAAGAAATGCTGTCTTCTTAGAAATTTTCCCATCCCCAAGGCAACATTTTTTGACATAATTAATGTGGGTGATTCATGTGCTAAGATCTTTTGTTCCTAAAACAATTAAAAGTTAATTTATTGCTATAAATTTCTGGCACTAAAAAAGCTCTTTCAGAAGCTTTGGCGGTGCATGTACGTTTTTCTTGTACTGTTGTACTTATTTTTATACTATTGTTGGTATATATATAGAAACTCCTTAGTATGAAAATAAGTATAATGGTGTAAGAAAGTAAATTATATATACTTAACCCTCAGGGTTGAGGGTCACAAAGTGACTGAAAATCTGAGGTTTTAGATGAGAAAGCAGACTTCTCACAGGGATGTGCAGGATTGGGGAAGGAGGATGATGACAAAAGCCAGGACCCACAGGAAAGATTACATTAATAAACTTGGAACCTACGAATCATAGAAGAAACAGGAAATTATTTCTCATATTGTTTATCCAGTAATAGAGAAAAAAACTTGATTGAGTAGAAGGGGAAAAGATCAAAGAAATGGAGAATCATAAATTTGCTCTGTTTTAAAATGAGGTGAGGAATACAGGTTGCATTATATCATAAAATGTCACAGCTAGACACCAGTTCTGTTTAATTTTCCGTGGTGGAGAGCATCCATTCACCCCAACAACCAACAAGTATTTTCTAAGTACCTACTGTATGTCATCCAACCCTGGAGGCACTGGAGATTGAAATGCCCACTACAGAAGAAATTGAAAGGAACCGACAATCTCTGGGTGCAGAATTAGTTGTTAAAAAGCTAACACTCAGTAAATTGCTCCAAAATTATACTTTTGGAACAATTTAATAATTTACTTTTCAATTTATTGCTTGTGTGTGGAGCCCATTCTATCCTGATTATGGAAATTAGCTAATAAAAATACTTTAAAACCTATATAGGAACCTAATAAAGGAAAGAGCAAACACATATTAGATACAAAACTAATTCTTCAGCAAACATCATTTCTGAATACTGTAAAATACTCTGTGTACAAAAACTGGAAACTGTTGAGGAAGTGGACAAATTCTTGGAAACAGAAACTTCCTAGGCTCAAACAGGATGAAAAAGAACTTGTAAACAGATGAATATCAAGTGACAAAATTGAAGCAGCATTAAAAAACCTTCCAACAAAAAAAATTCCTAGACCAGAGGGTTTCAAAGCCATTTTCTGCCATATCTACAAATTTTGCACCTGTACTGCAAAATTATCTCATAACATAAAGAAAGAAGGAATTCTCCTCAACTTGTTTCACAAAGCCAGTATCGCCTGATACAGAAGCCAGGAAAGGGCACAACAAAAAGAGAAAACTGTAGATCATTATGCCTTATGAATGTAGATGCAAACATTTTCAATAAAATTTTAGTAAATCAAATTCAGAAGCACGTCAAAAAAAAAAAAAAAAAATCTACCACAACCAGTTTGACATTGTCCCAGAGATGCAAGGATGGTTCAACCTACGCAAATCTGTAAATGTTCTTCACCACATAAACAGAAGCAAAAACAGAGATCATGTCATCTCAATAAATGCAGAGAAAGCATTTGGCAAAATTTAGGACCATTCTATGACAAGAACTCTTAACCAAGTAGGCATAGATGGACCATAACTCAAAATTATAAAAGCCATTTACCACAAGCTCACAATAAACATAACATGAGGGGAGGTAAAGTCTCCATCTTTCTTTAAGGCTGCATAATATTCCATGGTGTACATATACCACAATTTATTAATCCATTCG
>CAUYPK010170629.1:0-46266 GCA_963574355.1 Loris lydekkerianus
TTTCATTGTTACCAAGGGGTCGTGACCCACAGGTTGAGAACCGCTGCTCTAGGATATGGATTCTGGTCATCAGAAAAAGCTGACCCAGGAGTGGTACCTGCCTCTTACAGGTACTGGAGAATCAAATGAGAATTTGTATAAAGTGTTCAGCACACAGCCCAGCCTATCCCAAGGTCTGCACCATAACACACACTGCAAGAAGTCAAATTCAAATCTAATGTGGAAGAACTCTGGGACTCATTTTATAAAGCTAGCATTACCCTATATCAAAGACATCACAAGCAAAGAAAACAGCAGACTCGTATCTCTCATGAGCATAGAGGGAAAATATCAGAGTGAATCTAGCAATATATAGGAAGGATAATGAGACATCCTGACCAAGTGAGATTCATCTCAGGAATGTAAGGCTGGTTCATAGTGAAAATCAATCAATACGATTTTCTCTCTTATTTCACTGTATTAAGTAGGAAGACCCACTGGTCACATCAGTGAATGCAAGTCTGATGTGGTTGGCTTTGCCCCTCCACCCTGGGCCCTGCTCTCTAACAGTTGCAAGCCAAAGCTCTTTCCTTCCCCAGGACAAGATGGGAAGAATTAGAAAATAACCACCTTCTTTTTTTTTTTTTTTTTGAGACAGAGTCTCATTATGTTGCCTTTGGTAGAGTGCTGTGGTGTCACATCTCACAGCAACCTCAAACTCTTGGGCTCAAGCAATTCTCCTGCCTCAGCCTCCCAAGTAACTGGAATTACAGGCACCCACCACAACACCGGCTATTTTTTTGTTTTAGTTGTCATTATTTGGCAGACCTGGGCTGGGTTTGAACCTGCCAGCTCCAGTGTATGTGGCTGGCACCCTAGCTGCTGAGCTACAAGCGCTGAGCCATGACCACCACCTTGACATCACCTCTCTTCAGTATATGGTCTCTTGGGTACAACACAAGCTTCACATCTTAACCTTTGTGCCTGTGTAAGTTATGTTTTATTAACTTTTAAATAGCCCAGCACAGCACTTTCCAGCATCAAGCACTTTGGGCTGCACTGCCCACTGTACGGTGGTGTTTTGGGATCCCACACAGCACCAGGCTCACTGCCAGCGCATGGCCTGCCTGTTTTCTGGTCCTCAGAGGCACCCCAGGAGGCTGGAGCCAGGTCTCAGAGAGGTGGGGGACAGGATCCGGGGGCACACAGTAAGTTGGACCAGGCTGAGATTTTAGTCTAGACCTGATTCATGGAGAGACTTAAGCTTCCCCTACTGCCCTGTATTAGAGAACTTTCCTTTATGTATGGGCCCTGCCTCCCACTTGCTGTAAGTGCTATGGGGCAGAATCCAGGCCATGAACCCCCTGGTCTCCCTGCCTCACACCACAGCACAGAGGCCTGTGTCTCGTAACTCAAGGCCAAAGGCTGCAGGCTCACTTATTGAAAAGCTTTGCCATGTGTAGCTCTCTCCCTGATTTGCTTTTAGGCTGAAATGTACAGGCACATTAGCAGCCTAATGCTAATTTGGTGATTTAATTTACTGGAGCTCATTAAAACAGGTCCTTGGGAACCTCTCTCCAGGTTGGCGGATTTATCCAGGATGTGGCGGAGCTGGGGAAAGTGTTAATTGTATGTTTCTTAAATTGAGGGAATGAGATCTTTGAAATAAACAGCTGCAGCAGGCTTTGTTCAGCCAAGACAATAAGCTTTAGCTGGTTCACTTTAATAAATACTGTGCCCAGTGTCACGTGCTGGGAACCACAGTGTCACCCCAAGATGAGAGGTATCTAGTCCTGGTGTTAGATGGTTTATGTCTTGATGCTGGCTCTGACTGATTGGCAGTGGCTGCCCTCCTGGAGTGAGAGAGGGATGAGGCTCTGGGGGGAGGGGGGGGTGGGGTGCAGCTGCCATCCATTCCTGTCTGCATGGCCAGCAACTGGGAAAGTGCAACAGGCAGAGGATTGGGGAAGAGTGAGGGGGCCAGTTCTGTCCCCTTCTGGCCAATCTCTATCTGTAAGTCATGTCCTTTTCTGAGCTCAAAGAGGGGACCAGGCAAAATGAGTATGTCCCAAGTTTGTCCTGCATACATAACCATTTCTCACCCTGGAACAGTCTTCTCACCTCACTCTCCTGCTAGTGATCTCCTGCTTTTCCTTATGACTGTCCTTGGATGTCATCCTCCGACCACCCCCAGCTGGGCCACCATTGGCTCAGAGCCCCTGTGTGACTCTCTGTATTATAGCACTTGTCACACTTAAATAATGACCTCTCTAGTGTCCAGATTCCCCTCTAGACTGTAAGCTCACTGTGGGTAGGGATGGGCCAAAGGATACACCTGCACCAGCTGGGCCCCACAATTCAGGGGCACTATTCATACAGACCAGGGGTCCTCAAGCCTTTTTCTGTAAAGGGCCTGAGAGTAAATATTTTAGACTCAGCTATACCTTCTGTTGTAACTAAGCAGTCACAGACAGTCCATAAACAAATACGTGTGGCTACGTCCCAATAAAATTTTACTTACAGACACTATAATGCAAATTTCATACAATTTTAACATGTCATGAAATACTTTTGATTTTTTTTCAACCATTTAAAAATGTAAAAATCATTCTAACTCTCAGGCCATACAAAAATACGAGATGTGCCATATCTGACTCACAGGCGATAGTTTTTTTAAAAAATATACTGTGAGGACAGTATCCCTTTCCTGGTAGCAAACAAGACCGTAGACTGTTTAGGGGCAGACAGAGGACCAGTCTGATGAGGCATAAACGGAGATGTCAGGAAGTAAAGACACACCAACACCCTCGATGGAAGGATACTGTGTCGTGTTGTAAAGATGTCGCTTTTACCCACAGTATTCTGTAAATTCAATATAATCCCAATCACAGTGTAGCCAAGCAAAATGACATTAAATTTAAACTGAAGGTACAAGTACATGTAAGGCAATGATGTTCTGAAGAAAGAACAACAGTGAAAGAAACGTTCCCTACCTGTAACATTATAAACATTTATGAATGTAAAGTAATGAAAACCACCTGAGACTGATACCAGAATTGACTGATAGATTAACAAAAGAAAATACAAAGTCAGGAAGCAGACTTAAAAATTCATGAAAATTTAGTTACTTTGTAAAACAAAAAAAGCTTAGTAAACAGTTGGCATGTTTGATTAATGGAATTGGGCAGTTGAGTAACCAAATTGAGAGAAAAGTTGCACCTATATACCTTATTCCATCTTATATCAAAATAAATACAGTTAGTATGTATGTGTAAAAATGAAACATTGAGGCAGAATACAGGTGAGTGTGTGTGCACAGCTAGGTGTGTGGAAAAGCATGATGCCCAAGGCCCAAGGCAGAAGGAAATGGTGCCTCACAAGGCAGGATGGAAACCTCAGAACAACACTAAACAAAACCCATGGCAGACAGCTGAGCAAAAATGTCTACTACATATGATCAGACTGTATCCTTAATACAGAGAGTTATTTAAAATTAATGAGGGAAAGTGGTAAATGGACATGAGTAAGGTATTCTCAAAAAGAAATACAGATGGCCAATACATAGGGAAAATGTCCGACCAACCCACTAACAATTTTTTTGAAAGCAAATCAGGTCAAATGAGATAATACTTTTCTCTTATTGCATGGATAACAATGGTAATTCCTAACTAGTAGGACCACAAGTAAAATTCTCAAAGTTTACACTTTAAAAATGGAGGCTTTGCCCACTATACTTTTATAATCCTGGCTTATGATACCCCTAATATGCTGCTATATGGGCCTGTCCATTCCTGGGATAGAAAATGGTTCCTTCCTGGTGCATCCTGAACTGTGGTTTGCTGGAGCTGCCTGGGAATGGCTCCCCTTAGTCTTGTAGTGGCAGTTCTCACGTTATCTAGGAGTTTCTAGATATATGCCCATATCCTACATATGGCTCCCTCAGAAGCCCCTGAGAGTCCCCTGGCTCCATGCTGCTCTACACAGGTCAGACGTTCTTTCTGGACTCTCATATAGCCCTGGATTGGCCCCTTGCTATTGAACTTTTTGAAGGATCTTCATCTGTGGATTACCAATGTTTTCAAAATGGGCACGTTTATCCATTCAACAATTATCTCGGGGGCCAGAGCCAGACAGAAACCAGCCTTGCCTCGGGTCATCAATGTGTCATCATACCTGGAAGGACCCTCTCTCAGGACTTGAGAGAAATGACAGACAATTCACAGTGGTGGGATTTTCACTCAAAAATGAGAACTCAGAAAGTTTTCTCTACTTACATATTTTTTTTAAGTTCCCACTTAGTCTTTACAAGTTCTCTCTTCCTTTTGTACGTCCTAAGGAATATGATGTGGTTACTAGCTTCGCCTCTCCACCTGGAGAGGTTGTGTTGTGTTCTCGCTTTCCCTCCTCTCCCTCCCTCTCCCCAGACCTCTCTCTCCCCTTCTCTTCTTCCCTCTCTCTCACCTCCCTCCCTTTCTCTCTGCCTTCTGTCTTATACACTCTTTCTCCCCACCCTACCTGTTTCTTTGCGGAAGGAGATGTACAGAACATTGCAGATCCCTGCAGGGTCATAAGCCCCTTACCTATCAGAGCTCCTTTCTACCCACTTGGCCCTGTCCAGCACCCCACGGCCCCCTGTGCTCACCCCGAGACTCCCACTCCCTGCTCTTGTGCCAAGACAGTGAGGTGAGGGGGATGTACTCAGAGCATAAGCTATGGGGAGAAGGGACAGATCCCCAAGGTAGAAAACACCAGATACCCCATCAGCCAGAGAAAGCATGGGGAGAGCACACATGAGGAGGGAGCAGAGAGCAGAGCGGGCATCTGATATGGCAAAGAAAGAAAAGACCTTCCAACAGTCCAAGCTGCCTCCAACTCCCGAGAGCCTAGCTCTCCCTCCCTGGGCCTCAGTTTCCTATCCATAAATGGTGTACACTACAAAGTTCCCTAGACGTCACATGTCCAAAGTGGCAGGTCTGGAAGCTGGGAGGGGTAAGGCAGAAGAAGCGGGGAGCAGTGGTTTGGGAAGGTGGGAATGCGGGGGCCTTCAGGAAGCAGGCACTGGGCCTTCTCTCTGGCAATCTCCAGCTCACAGCTTGTCCTGGAAAAGGAACCACCTGGGCTGTTATGGGACCAGCTACTTGGGGAGCAGTGGGTGGGGAAGGAGGCAGGGAGTGGGCCCAGATGCAGAGCTAGGCTGCCAGTAAAAGTATGTAGTCCTGCTCAGTATGTGGCCACAAAGCAGGGGCTCTATGAGCAGGGAACTCTGGATCATTGAGTCATTTGGCTTCCCTGAATTAGAGTCCCAGACAAGGGGACAGTGGAGAAACTGAGGTGTCTTCAAGGACCCATGGCTCGCGAGGACACAGTAAAAGCCACCCATGGATGTTGAAAAGAGCTAGAGTTTGGGGTGGTGTCCTTGGAGTGGAGCGGACCAGCACTTGCTGAGTGCCTGCTGTGTACCAGGCACTCAAGTCACCTCATTCCTTGCAGGCTTCCAGGGTTCACCTTCATGTTTTACACAGGACATAAGGACTAGAAATGTTAGATAAATATCTTGGTCAAGGTGATACAGCTGGGAATAAGGCGAATTGGACCCTGTCTATCTGGATCTCAAAGCCTAGCTCTTTTTAACAGCCATGGGTGGCTTTTACTTGTGTCCACCAGAGCCTTGGGTTCCTTGAAGACACCTCAGGGTCCCCAGCAAGGGGGGGCTGTGAAGACACCGGGTCAGCACCCATGTCAGCAGCCCTGTGGGTATGCCACCCTTCACCGAAGTGTCTGATGTCCCGTCGCCATCTGAAAATGCCGCGTTTTCATTTTGCACCAGGGCCCCAAGTTATATTGCCCATCCTACTGGCAAGATTTTTCACATAAGGTCTCATTTGAGAAAAGGGTTTGCTGCTAAGGAGTCTCACAGAAGATTGGGGGAAGGGCCTCCACCAGAGCTCACCCCGTGCTTTCCTTTCCAGTGAAACCATCATGTTTTTGCATCAGATCTTTTACCAAGGCCTAAAGGCACGCATCTCCAGCTGGCCCACACTGGTGCTGGGTGAGTACCCAACCCTTGCACAGGCCCCCAGGGCAGTCCTCCTCTGGGGCCCATCCTGCCCCAGGCTGGGGAAGTTCTGTGTGTCTAGCCATGATAGAGTGTCCTTTTTTAAAACCCACAGAATCCCTCAGAGGGGACAGAAAGAAAAAAGACAAGTTGGCAAAAGCTTTATTTCTGGGAGGAAGTGGTATATTTTTAGTTTCTTATCCACTTTTCCCTTTTAAAAAGAATGTATACACATCCATTTGAGAAAATTTGAGAACCCAGAAAAGTAAAAAATGTTTAAAAATATCCACCAGCGTTTTCTTCCCAAAGATAACCACTATAAACACTTTGGTATGTTTTCTTCCAATTTTTTTATGCATAGTTCTTGTGTTTTTTCCCATTTTACATAATTGCAAATATTCTGAATGTAGAATTTGAATCTTCTGAATGTTGTGGGGGGTTTTTTTCTTAACATTATAGCACAAGCATTTTCTCATACCAAGAGTATGCTTTGCATCACTGTATAGTAGCCCTGTGCCACATGAAGGTACTGTCACTGACCTAGCCATCTTCTGCTATTGGCTCTTAGAGTTGTTCTTATTTTTTTGTCATTAGGAATAATCCTTTCTACATAAGACATTTTCTCCATAGTAGAGATCATTCCCTTGGGGTAGGTTTCCAAAAGTAGAATTGCTAAAACAAAGAGCATGAACACATGAAAGGCTATGGTACTGTACCTAAGGCCCCCCTGCCCTCCAGGATGGCTGTGCTGTCCTAAGTAGCAGGGACAGTGGACAGAGGGGCCCCTGCACCTCATCCTCACCTGCACCAGATATCACCTTTTATTTCACTTTCTTAATAAAAGTGAATGTTGGTGTTGTCTCCACTTGGGAGGCAGGGAAAGACACTTAGGGAGGTGAAGGGATGGCTGAGGCCACACTGATGGGAGATACAGAGGCAGACCCCGCTCACCAGAGCTTGTCTCTGGGTGGGACGGGGCTAACCAAGGCCCTCTGAGTCTCTGCCCACCACTCGCTCACCACCCACTTGCCTCCAGCCGACCTGTTTGACATCCTGCTACCCATGCTCAATATCTACCAAGAGTTCGTCCGCAACCACCAGTACAGCCTGCAGATCCTGGCCCACTGCAAGCAGAACCGCGACTTCGACAAGCTGTTGAAGCACTACGAGGCCAAGCCCGATTGCGAGGAGAGGACTCTGGAGACCTTCCTTACCTACCCTATGTTCCAGGTGGCCACTCTGCCCCGCCGGGGGTTGCATGCTGATCAGGCTATAAGCAGGATGGAGGAAGCCAGGGCTAGAGGGCATGGTCCTAACACCTGCCCCAGCTCTGGGCTGTTCACAGGGGATAGGCTTAGAGCTGGTCCCTGACCCTGGGGGGAGAGGGCAGGCTGATGGAGGGCCTGTCCACCCCACAAAACAGACAGGTTGGGCAGGCAGGGGCAATTGTCAGCCATTAGGGGACCCTCCCACTCTGGTCCCTACCCCCAAGCTCTGCCTCCAGCCAAAGCAGAGCCCCAGACAAGACCTTAGATGAGCCTCTCTTCTGTGACCAGAAGAACAGCACCAGTCTATCCCTCTCTGTCTCCCATTTGCTCCATTGCTCTCTCTCTCACTTCCTCGCTGGCTCTCACTCCCCACCCTCCACTCCTTTGCTCTCTACCCCATTGGCCTGCAGATCCCCAGGTACATCCTGACCCTACATGAGCTCCTGGCCCACACACCGCATGAGCATGTTGAGCGTAACAGCCTGGACTACGCCAAGTCCAAACTGGAAGAGCTATCCAGGTGAGCCTCCACTTGGTGCTTGTGCCCAGGCTGGGTTGGAAGGGATGGCATGGTCTCATGGAACACTCCCAAGGAGAAGGGAACAGTGTGGGTGGTGGGCTGTCCCTGGCTCAGGCAGGGTCTGAGAAAGGGTCTGGACACTCTCCTGGGCCCATCTCTCAGGAGAGGGAGCTGCCTCGGGCTTTGTTCCTCTGTTCTTCTGTTCTCCAGCATTGGTTTGTCAAACATTGTGCCTATACGAGCCCCACAGAGAGGCTATGTGAGTGTGAGAGCCCTCAGGTGCCTACAGCTCCAGTCAGCAGCAGGTGATGATAGTTCATGGTGACACCAGTAGCTAAGCCCATGGCTTTTCTAATGCCAGAGGCCCTAGTCCCCTAGTCAAGTCCCCCACCTGGCCCTCTTCCAGCCTTTGAAGCCCAGAGGGAAACGTGCTCTGCAAGGGCAAAAGCAGAGGGCTGGGGGTCCTATGCGCCCCAGGCTAAAGGCACTGTGGCCAGCACAAGGGGTGCTCTGGAGGCTGGAAGAGGTTCACACCCAGAGTGTGAAGGCAGAACCAACAGGACAGATTCAACATGGAGAGTAAGAGAAAGACTTGAGTCAAGGGTGATTCCAGAGTTTTCAACAGAGTCTCCAGAAAGTGGAGGTGCTATTAACAGAGCTGGAGGAAACTGGGGAGGGGCCGGAGTGAGCAGGAGATAGGAGCCTTTTCGGTGGACGTGCTGACCTCCAGATGCCATCCACACGGAGGTGATGAGAAGGGAGTGGAGATTTTAAATCTGGAGTTGAAGGGAGAGAGAAATTTGGGAGTCACCAGCTTGGAGATGGTATTAAAGTCTCAGGACTGTGAGTTCACTTTGGGAGTGAGTTAGGAAGGGAAAAAAGGGAAGTATGAGGGCTGAGCCCTGGAGTCTCTACTGTGTGAAGAGTAAGAAGTGAGTGGAGCCTTGTGGCGAGAGATGGACTACCAGAAGCTGCCAGGAAAGGTCCTCCTGCAGCATGTGGGCTCCAGCCCAGCACTACTCAGGGCCCTGACAAACATACCCCAAAAGCCCCCCAAAGCCTGGGTGTGACCCATCACAACTGGCTCCTGTGGGGCAGAAGAAGAACCAGGCTGGACCACAGCAGGGTACAGGCTGACCCCATCCTTCACAACCCCACCAAGTCATACACTCCAGAGTGGAGAATCAGAGTGAGGATGTAATCAGAGTGTGATTGCAGAGTAATAAAACACAGGTGTGGGGAGACACTTCCATCCTCCCGTGCCCAGGGAGGCAAACCCTACACACACTCCCCATGTGAGAAGGTTTGGAGTTCCCGCAAGGTAGCAGGGCCCCTCGTCACTGAGGGATGCCCTGTCCAGACCACACGGGTGCAGGTGGCATGTGGGGCTGAAGTATTTGGCCTAAGACCCTGTCCCCTTTCCCCCGAGATGCTGGGTGCATAGGATGCTCTCCCACTTGAGCACCTGTGCCTGGCCCTGACCCTAGTGACACAGAGGAAGGTTTTCCTGTCACCATGACAGCAGCCCTTTCATCCTCCTCTCACTCTCCCATGGAGGAACTGAGGAAAGCTCCCTGACCTGGCAGGAAGCTATCACAGTGCCAAGCTCCCCTGGGAGTTGGGCCTTCATTCCACCTTTTATCCTGAGCCACTGTTTTCTGCACTCACTGATAATCCAAGTCATCATGTCCAGGTTCCCTGGAGCCTCCAACCCTGGAAATCCCCTCTGCCTTCCCAGAGCTCCCCAGATGTATGTGCCCATGGGTCCCCAGCACAGACCCCACCTGGGGCCAGAACTTACCCTGAGAAGCTGCATTTTACACTAGTTTTGCCACTTTGGAATTACCCCCTCCTGTTTACCAAATACTACCTACCCAGCAAACCCCACCCTCATTAAGAGAAGTGGTACTGCTTACCATTGGCTACTATGAAAGTGAATCACTGTCCAGGGAACCAGCATGTGCCCAGAGATGCCTCCCTTTCAGACATCGGGCTGGGGTCTGGGCTTCCAGTAGGAGCATTTTGGGAGAGGAACAGGGAAACTGAGGATCCCAAAGTGCCTGTCTAATGAGTTTAATTCCAAAATCAGTGTCCTATACCAGAAAAAAAAATTGATAATACTTTTGCAACCAACGATAAGAGCAACAACAATCAATGTCCTTTATCCAAGCACCCACCATGTGCCAGGCATGGCTGGGGCTGGTGCCCTGTAGTATTATGTGTTCCATCTTCACCCCAACATTCTGCAGCTAATGAAACTAGGGATCAAAGGGTCTGAGTAATGTGCTCAACATCATGCTGATTCAGTTAATCACAGATCAGTTCAAGCAGTTTCATCTTTCATTGTTGTGAGGTTTAAATGGAATAATGTCAGTGAGAGAACTTTGTGATCAAAACATTAAACCCCCTCCCCCCACCTTAATGGTCTCAATTGCAGAAATTCAGGCATTGGTAGCAAATAAAAGGCTTTCACTTTTCTTGGAATAAATGGGATTTTTTTTTTTTTTTTTCCTGACCCCACCTACCCTCCTCACTACTTTCCTGGGCTTCTGGAAACCCACCAAGGCAAGAAGCAGTTCAGTGGTGCCACCTGTTGGAAAGGAGGTATATTGCAGCAGAGCAGGAACAAATACACTGGGCTGTATTCCTTCCTAGCAGAAGCCAGAGCCTACAAACTAAACTGAGGTTAGGCTTTCCTTGAGCCAGCTAGACTGCCAGGTGCTCCAGAAATAAGCCATGCCAGAGCCCAAGCAATATTAAGGAAGCAGTCGGGTACAGATTTAGAGAAAGAGCATGCAAGAGAAGGAGATAGCAAGTGCAAAGGCCCTGAGCCAGGAATGAACTTTGTTCTATAGTTGGTGATAAGGCCAGTAGCAGGCTGAGGGGCAGGTCAACAAAGGATGTACCCTGTCTTCATCTCCCTCTCAGTGCTGGGGGCTGCACCTGATGTCTCTGTTCTACATGGTTCAGACTTTGGAATCTGATAGCCCTGCTGCTAACTTCCTCCCCCCACCCTACGAAATAACATTTGCCTCCTGGGGCTGTCAGAAAGATAAGTGAGGTCACACCTTGACATGCACAGAGCATAGTGGACACTCAGGAGACATGGGTCCCCTTCTCCTTCATGACTACAGGCCCCACCTGAGAACCCTGGGCGCTGGGCTTCCTTCTTACTGTTGCCAGATCAACAAGTATGCCTATCACCCATGCCAATCAACAGAGAAGTGGATGAGAGATAACAGTTTTATTTTCAGAAAAGTTAGCAATTCCAGAGAACAGCAAGGATATCTCCTCAAAGAGCTGTTCTGCCCTCCTGTTTCTCTTTGTTATTTTTATGCCCTCACAGTAAAGGCATATATCAGCAGTGTTAATAATGTGCGTAGTATATAATATACAGATTCCCTTCCCACAGGTTACAGTCAAAATATCTCTTGCTTTCAAAGTATTTCTAATTAGACAAAATTTATAGCCAGTTAGTCAACACCTCACAGGGTGCAGAGTGTCCTGAGTACTCCAGTTACCAAGGAGTCTAGTTCCCCAATTTACCCATGACAATAACCTTGGAAGTGAATCAACAATCTGCAGATGTCAGCAGAAGGCTCATCTGGCTTCGCCAGGACCTGTCTAGCAGTGCCCTGCACATAATGGTTGTTTAAGGCAGCAGTGACCTCCATCAATACGTCTGGCCAGAGTACCACACTCAGGTCCCAGGAGTTGGGGGGGCAGCCTGTCTCTGAGCGTGTTACCTCCTGCCCCACAGAATCATGCATGATGAAGTCAGCGAGACAGAGAACATCCGGAAAAACCTTGCCATTGAGCGCATGATAATCGAGGGCTGTGAGATCCTCCTGGACACCAGCCAGACCTTTGTGAGACAAGGTATGGCCTCTGCACCCTGCTGCACCCCACTCATGCCAGGCAGGCCTAGCAGTGGGAGGGAGGCGGCACTGGGGGACACCGCCAATGGGTGTGGCCACCACATGCCAAGACCTGCCTGTGATTGTAGAGCACTCTGGGGCTGTCTGCAATGTGCATGTGCATGCCAGTGTCTACACAGACAGACACAGATACTATTGGTTTTAACAGTTTGTAAATAGAGTTTTACCCAGATGGCCTTGGTTTGTCTATTGTACATCACAGTAAATACTGACATGTCCTTTGGGAGAAAGAATGCAGTTGGGGAGGAGGACAGGTAACCATTGGCCCTGTAAGTCAGTACTTCCAGTGTCCAGGAAGAGGTCAGTGCTGGGTCCAGCCCTCTTCAGCATCCTCTACCTCTTAGGGGAGACGATGTTCACAGTGGTACTCATAGGTAGAAGGCCTTTGTTATGCTTTAGTTTCAGCTTACCTTGGGGACATTGTTTGTGAGGCACAGCCCTCCTGAAAGGGGTGGTTAAAGGCTCTCTGTGGCTCAGGAGACCAACCACCAACTCAGGGACATCAAAGCTGCAATGCGTTGGAAGTCTGATGCAGTCAATTTCCATGTACTATGGGAAATGCAACTTCTGCTTATATGCCCCAAGGTGACCTCCACTGTTACAGTCATTCCAGACTCCCTTCTGACTACCTCTGGGATGATTAGACTAATGAAAGACTGCCAGTGCCTCCTGCTGCCCTATGCAGCTGCCTTGGGTGAGGGCATCGTGTTTTAGGGGTTTTGTTCTAGCCTCTGTGCATGGCCCCATGTGTTTCCCCAGGCTTCCCCCCATGAGCTGCTAGGCCCAGGGCTGACCTTGCCTGGTTCCTGGCTCCCTTTGTGCTACACTGGGCACTCCCTGTGCCAGAAGTGTCCCCAGGTAGTATTTTCAGGCCCCACTAAAGAAAACCCCAGTGGACTTGGCTTGGGAGTGGCCAAAGAAATAACCCCTCCAGGAGTGGTAATGTCCTCAGGGACCAGGACTCTTCTCCATCACCCTGAGCCAAAGCATATCTTCCCCTTCAGCTGGGTGAGCTGCCAGCAAGACCTTTCCCACTCTGATTCCTGGCCCATGCAAGACTCTAGGGGCACCTGGAGTTGACCATGCACAGGAAGAGAGTCATGGAGAGACAAGTGTGGGGAAAGCTGGACATCCCATATATGGGTGGCAGACTCATGGCCCAGAATGGGATCAGGAGAGTCAGTTCAAGCTTCCCCAAGCAGGAATTCACAGGGCAGATGGCATGAAGGAAGGGATTTCCAGGCTAAGAAGCAGCCCTCAGGCTTACATGACCTAGAGCTAGGTATAGGGCAAAAGGAGGAAGGCAGTGGCAGAAGAGGACGTCAGGAGGTGTGCCGCCAGCATCCTGAGGACAGTGAGGATCTGTGGGAGTCAGTCAGGCAAGGCCCTATGGAGAAGGTGTCAGTGTAGGGGCCAGAATAGGGTGACAGTAGGCCTTGTGGAAGGTGCCCACTCTGCCCAGCAGTGGCCTACTAGAGTGCTGTATTGAGAATGGAGAGGCTGTCTGGGCACTGAGGGTGCAGTGATTGACTGGTGACATCTGCAGTGGCAGCAGGAATGTAGTATATCTTCTTAACCCCACAGGAACTGCAATCAGCTCCCCCTAGTCCCTACCCTGGCCCTTCATCGTCACCATGGGCCATGCCCTTTAGGGTTCCTATGCTCTCTGAGGCTCTATCCCCCATCTGGGACCCCTGCCTGGAGCATCCCCCATCCAGCCATCAGGCCCCAAAAAGTTGCTGGAAGGAGCATCCCATAGGACAACCTTGTCCCACCATCACTGCTCCTGAATCCTCAACCTTGAAAGCCAGGCCACAGGTGAGGGTCATCCTGGGGCGTGGGCTCAGGGTTCTGTCCTCCACCCACAGGTTCCCTCATCCAAGTGCCCATGTCTGAGAAGGGCAAGATCACCAGAGGGCGCCTGGGTTCTCTGTCCCTGAAGAAAGAGGGCGAGCGACAATGCTTCCTGTTTTCCAAGCATCTGATCATCTGCACTAGGGGCTCTGGGGGGAAGCTGCACCTGACCAAGGTGAGGCCATGGGAGAGGGGCTGAAGGCTGGCCAGCCCCTGGCCTCATGGGCACCATCCTGCCCACCATCCACCCAGTGGTAGGCAAAGGTGCTGGGGACGTGTGTGCACATACACACCGTGGTTTAACTGTTGGGGTGAATGAACAGGACTTGACTGACTTTCTACCTAAGAAATAATGGGGCATTGAAGGCTGAGTATCCAGGGTGGGGCATCTGGACACAGAGACCAGAGGGTCTGGACAGAGGGTCTGGACAGACCCCTAAAAGTCATGTGTGTATATATGTGTGTACATGTGGGACTGTGTGTATATATGTATATATGTGTTTGTGTCTCTGTGTGTGTATATATGTGGGTTTGTGTGTGTGTATATATTTATGTTTATATCTGTGTGTGTTTGTGTATATTATGTCTGCATTTGTGTGTGTATATATGCACGTCTATGTGTATACGTATGTGTCTATGTGTTTGTGCATGTGTAGTGTGTGTGTGGTATGTCTCCCATGTGGTGTGTGTATGCATAAATGTGTTTTTTTTGTAGCTGTGTGTGTGTATGTGGCTGTGTCCATCAGGGTGCAAGTGTGTCTGTGTGGAGTGCAGGCCTGGTGCCAACTGAGGGCCAGAGTGTCACTCAGAGCCTTTCTCTCATGTCCATGAAGCTCAGACAGAACTCCCAGCGACCTTCTTGGGCACAGGGCCTACCCCCAGAACCTCAGCCCCATGCTGTTTCCTCACAGACCCCAAGGCCTTTGCTCGCACAATCTCTCCCAGGCTTCCCTGCTACTGTGCAGGCCGGTGCACATGCCACATGCTGGCCAGTCTGGGGCAGAACCCTCTCTTCCCCAGGGCAGCACATTGCTCATCCCATTGCTCTGAGGTGAGGTGCTGATCACTCTGTCACTTACACGTGTGTGAAAGTTCCTGCTCCTGTCTACACATCATCTGTCAATAGGGACAACAACCCTCACAGGGATATGACACAAATAAGTTAGCAGTGAACCAGCAGTGGATGTGGCTCTGCTGTCAATTATAAGGCACTTGCCTTTGTGAGCGATAGTCCCCCGGCACCATGTCTGTCCCTGTGGTACAAACATACTGTGCCTTGGGAGGTGCCCGAGGGTGCCCTTAATCAAGCCAGAGCATTAGGGCCAGTGTTCATCCTGACCCCACCTGGCCTGTAACCCCCTGCAGAGCTGACAGGCTGAACAGCAGGCTCAGGGACTGTGCTGCTCGTATTAACATGCCCATAAACTAGCTGACCAGCTGCACATGGGAGAGTTACAAATATTGAACACTCAGTTTTAGCCAAATTATGTATCAAAGAAATCTTTTATTGTTTATTAGCTCTGGAGTTTCTGGTGGGAAGATCTCTGTGCACATTGGAGGGAGGTTAAACTGTACACATGTCGGCACTGATAGTCTGAAAGCACATGTTTTTATGTGTTTGTGACTGTTTTATTTTGTTTGAGTACTGAAAGTTTCTTGACACACTGATGAAAAGCATGGAATCTAAGCTCCGCCCAGATCATAGCACTGCCACCTACCAGCAGGTGACCTCAGACAGGACCCAAGGCCATACCGGCCTCAGCTTCCTTATCTGCATCATGGGTGTGAACAAACCCACTTCATGGGAGTGCTGGGAGGGCCAACTGAGGGAGTCCCGGTGCCAGTAAATAGTAAGTGCCCATGGTAACAGCCATCATAGCAAGTAATGAGCTCATAGTAACAATATCAGGCCCTTGGGTAATGACTGCCATGAGCCAGGCACTATCCCAAATACTTTATGTATACAGGGTGTCCATAAAGTTCGTGTGCAATTTACTATGTTTAACTATTTTAAATTGCACACAAACTTTACGTCCACCCCTGTATTTATTTCCCAGAACCTCCCACTAAGATGAATGCTATAACTTTTCCCATTTTGTAGATAAGACAAGACAGAAGAGGCCGGCATATGACACAGCTGGATTTGAATCCAGAAAGTCTGGCTTCAGAGTCTATGTCCTTTTTTTTGTTTTTCTTTTTTTGAGACGGAGTCTCACTCTGTTGCCCAGGCTAGAGTGCCATGGCATCAACCTAGCTCACAGGAACCTCAAACTCCTGGGCTCAAGTGATCCTACTGCCTCAGCCTCCCAAGTAGCTGGGACTATAGGTACCTGCCAGGATGCCCTGCTAGTTTTTCTATTCTTAGTAGAGACATGGGCCTCTCTCTTACTTAGGCTGATCTTGAACTCCCAAGCATAAGCAATCCACCTGCCTCAGCCTCCCAGAGTGCTAAGATTACAGGCGTGAGCCACTGTGCTTGGCCCAGAGTCTGTGTTCTTAAGCACAGTGCTATATAGCTATGTCACTCTCTTTAAATACTGAGGTGGAAATAGAATGTCTCACATCCTTTCTGAAGGGAGCAGGCTACAAACATGCACCATTTAAACAACAGTAAAATTTTCAACTTAAAGTAAGAAAATATCAGCGCTAAATGGGGCTTTCAAGACTATCAAACCCAGTTACGTCACTGGGCAGAGTTAGGGCCCAGCCAAGGACCAAAGCAAGCAGCATGACCAATGGTTTGGGGTCCACTCTGATGCTCTGTCCAATCCCCCCTGCCTCCCAAGGAGCAGCCTACTCTGCAGGCATTTTCATGATAGATTAGCAGGTGGGCAGGTCCCCATTACCATTAGTTATCATATTACTTATCTGTTGCTATGTAACAAATTACCTCCAAATGCAGGAAATTAAAGCAAACTTTTATTCCCTTGTAGTTTCTGTGGTTCAGGAAATCAGGATTTACTTACCTGGGTAGTTTTGGCTCAGAGGGTCTCATTTGTGAGAGATTTGTAGTCATAATGCCAGCTGGCACTGCCATCCATCCTCTGAAGTTCAGAGCACCTCTTTTCCAAGTTGGCATGAGCACTCAGGTGGCTGGAGGCCTCGGGTCCTCATCACAGACCTTATCCCACAACATGTCAGGTGGCTTCCCCAGAACAGGACATCCAAGAGTAGCAAGAAAGCAAGCAAGAGGCTACATCTCCAAAAGTTGCACACAAATTATTCTTTTAATTAGATGCATGTCACTAAGTCCAGCCCACACTCTAAAGGAAAGGAATCAGGCAGAGACGAGTGGGAAAGAACTGGTGGCCATGTCTTATGAGAAGCACAGTGGTGGTTACTCTTATATCTCACTACAATATCTCACACCCACAAGAAGCTCACTCACGGAAGGATGGAAAGCATTTTTCCAGATATTTCTATCCAAAATGAGTAACTGACCTCAGGCTGGGACCAAGTCCCTGAGACTCTTTGTGGACCCCACCACTAACTCTCCAGGGGCCCTCAGGCAAGACATGTAACTAACTTTCCAGACTTCACTTCTTTATCTACAAAATGAGATAACAATCCTTGTGAGTCCATGAAATTGGCCCTGTTTTCCTGTCAGTAACATGAGAATGGGCCTGGAATAGGGGATTTCAGACCTCTGCAGATTTGGGGCTGCAAAAGGGGCCTGCTACATGCACACATGGCAGACACACACATGTGCTTAAGAGCCTCCACACAGGTGAGAAGAGGCCAGGAGGGCCAGCTTCCGGCCTCCCCTCCCACAGCCTGCACTCGGGAGGCCTCTCAAGTAATCCTGTCTCATCCAGCAATTGGGCTTCTTGTACAAAGATAAAATCCTTCAGCTTAAAAAGCACAGTACCCACTTGGCATATAACACATCCACATGTGTACCTGGATGCAGTCCTCTAAAGCCCCGTCCACCCTCTCTGCCTGCCTGATGCACAGGCCCGCTGCTCTCTTGCAGAATGGAGTCATCTCCCTCATTGACTGCACCTTGCTGGAGGACCCAGAAAGCACAGAGGAGGAAGGTGAGTGTGCAGGTGGCAGTGTGCCTGTATGTGCCCACACAGATCCACACACGTGCTGACCCCAAAAGGTTGGTCCCAGGCATTGATTTTGTCAGGAATAAGAGGATACCGGAGCGTAGTGATCCTGGAGCGAGCCTGGAGAACGTGTCTTTAAGCAGTCCAAATTGTATAAAACATCAACACATTGTACCCCACAAATGCATAAATGTATTCATGGTCTGTGTGTATATGACTTAATAAAAGAAAAAACAATAAAAAAGAAATTAAAAAAGAAAAGAGCTCCTTGGAGCAGCTGGGGATGGCCTTGACCACCTTCCTGGTTCCTTCCTAGCTCCTGGGGCCTGAAGCAGCTCATTCACACCTCCGTGCTACAAGCACAAGGGCTCCTGGGGCTGTGCTCTGTGAGCTGTGGAAGTGCCTGGCCCTCTGTCTGACCTCCAGTGGAAAGAATATGATGGGGGGCCAAGGGTCCTGAGTAAGAGAACCATCCTTCTGCAGGGGAGGAGGCAAGACCTTTGGGAGAAGGGGCCTCAGCAAACCAAACAGGGACACACAGGGACATGCAGGGAAGGCAGAGGTCAGTGGGATTTCTCTCTCCAGGAAATTGGGGAATTAGGTCAGTGTTTTAGGTGATGGACAAAGTCACTGCTCTCTCTTTATTGAGCCAAAGTTAGTCTTGTCTCCTTCACAGACCCCAAGCAGAGGCTCAGAGATGTTCTGTGGAGATGCACAACCTTTGAGCTTCCTCAGAATGGGCCTCCTGGGGCACAGCTGTTCTGAATGCCCTCAGCATCATTGCCCTGGCAGAGTGTGGGCCTGGGCTTGGGCTCCGGGCCTGCTGCACGCACACATGGCAGGCACACAGGCATGCTGTCTTCTCTCTCTCTCTCTCTCTCTCTCTCTCTCTCTCTCTCTCTCTCTCTCTCTCTCACACACACACACACACACACACACACACTGTCCTGCCCTGCTGCAATGGGCTTTGTACCCCTTCTGTCATCCACTGAGGGCCATGCCAAGTGGGTGCCCAAGGGCAGAGTAAATGTGAGGTGCTCTCACAGGCCAGCCTTCTGCAATCTTGGCCACAGTGGGCCCATGGGAGAGCCCAGATTCAGGTGGAATCGTCAGGCCCCAAAGTTCTTTTCCCTCCTGGCCCCAGGAGGAAAGAGCATAGCCACACATCCCCACCTGAAACACACTCACTGAACCCCACTTACCAGACAAGCCAGTGAGATCACGGTGGGCTCCCCTACACCCAGCAAGGAACCCTAAAGTTCTCAAGTGTCGTAACTGGAAGGGGCGAGGTCCTCACTCCTTCCAGGCCGGCACATGTTGTACAGGAGGATGTCTGGAGCTTGGGGGAAGGGCAGCACCCCCAGGCCACATCTCCCCGCAAGCAGCAGAGCAAAGCCAAGTATACCCTCCACAGCATCCCACCCCATTCAGTGTATGCCCAATTAATGTGGGTACATTGAAAAGAATCCCTGGCTCAGCACCTGTGGCTCAAGCAGCTAAGGCGCCAGCCACATACACCTGAGCTGGCAGGTTCGTACCCAGCCCAGGCCCACCAAACAACAACGAGGGCTGCAACCAAAAAATAGCCAGGCATTGCAGCAGGTGCTTATAGTCCAAGCTCCTTGGGAGGCAGAGGCAGGAGAATCGCTTGAGCCCAGGAGTTGGAGGTTGCTGTGACCTGTGATGCCACAGCACTCTACCCAGGGTGACAGCTTGAGGCTCTGTCCCCCCCCCAAAAAAAAAGAAAGAAAAAGAAAAGAATCCCTAAGCTGTGATCTTAGTCCTTCCAAGTAAGCAGGTTTCAGGAGTTCAAGAAACTTTCAGGTTAAGAACAAAAATAAGAGCACTCAGAATTTACATTCACTTTGAGGAACTCTAAACTGAACTGAATGTCCTGCCCAGTCTGTAAAAGTTTAAGATCCCAAAGCTCCTTATTTGGCCCTACTACTCCCTTGGGTTAGCAGGAGGGCCCAGCCATGAGGCCCTTCTAGCTTCAGAGTGGCCGATACCCTTGCTCAGAATTTGTGTTCCCACTGTCGTGGGGAGGGCAGAGGACAGCTCAGTGATTCCTAAAGCTGCTTCTGGCTCTGAGTTCAGAACTGTGCCTATTTAAGCTGTGTCTGTACTTCAGGCCTTAATTTCTCCATCTGTGAAGTGGGGATGCCCCGCTTAGGAAAAAAATGTTCTGAAAGTGGCAGCAAGTGACCTGGTGCCTCACCAATGCAGTTTCCACTGGTGTGCAAGACAGGGACCAATAAAGCATGTTCCAACTCAGAAAGCACCCTCACTCACTCTGCCAACCTCATGTTTTGTGACTGGAAGCCAAAGGATCTGGCCAAGACATAGACCACTTGGATTTCAAAATTGGTGTGGAGCCAAAGGATTCCCCACCCTTCACAGTCATCCTGGTGGCCTCATCCCGGCAAGAGAAGGCAGCATGGACCAGTGACATCAGCCAGGTAAGCAGCATCACCTTTTCCTGAAAGCAGGTGGTCCCTTCATGCCTAACCCAGTTAGGGGCCTGGCTAGTGAAGTCAGGGGTGGGTGGGGGACAGCAATAACCACGTGGTTCTACGGGAGAAAATGCAAGAATCCTCCAGGCCCACAGCCCCAACCACAGCTGAGCTTGGCTAGTCCACCCTGCTTGTAGTCCCCTAGGCCACACTCAAAGTGTCCTGGGAACCCCTTGCATCTGAATCATCTGGCAAGGCAATCTAAAAACTTCTGATTCATGACTCTGTCCCCCTGCCTTCCCCAAACCCCCAGGCCTACTAGATCCAAATTGCCGGCATGTGGCATGAGAATCTGCATTTTGGTACATGCCCCAGGTGGGTGGTGAGCACCACTACCCAAGGGTGTGAAATGGCAGAGCAAGGACAGTGGCCCTGGAAGCTTGGGCACCTGCACCAGAGAGTCAGCAGGGCTCTCTGAGATTAGTCCCGATGTCAACTACACAGAGGCCTCAGCTTTTGTCAGTCACCCTGCTGGGAGCATTAACAGGATCAGGGAAGCCCACCCCAGGCTGCAGCCACCCTGCATGACAGCAACTGAGGACTAGAGGAGGGAAGAGAGGTGGCACTCCCCCAGAGATCAGGGGGCAGCGAACTAGGGTCCTGTGGGGACTGGAGGGCAGAGTCTCCACAGGACCTGGAGAGCCTCCCCTACTCCCTACCCTCTTGCTCTCCTGGGAGGCCAGCCCAGCAGAGGTTGCCTGACCACCCACCCTGCAGTCTCAAAGCATAAAGCAGGGCTGGAAAGCACATAGCATGTGCCTGTTCCATCTGAGTCAAAAACCAAGCATGCCCTGGAGAAAACTTGGGGGCTCTGAGCTTGGCTTTTCATGTCCCCAGAGAGCTGTAGTCATCAAAGGTCCAGGCGCCCACAAGGTGCCCACCAAGCCTCTGCGCTCCTGGCAGCTGGTGCTGATGCCAGTGAGCAGAGCATCCTCCAGCCACTTCCCCTCAGGAGCATCTGTGGCCACTTTCCCAAGCCCTATGCTGCCTCTGTGATGCTCTGAGCCCATGGTTGAGCCACCTTCGTTTTGGAGGTGCTGGTGGAACCAAAGCTAGAGAGACGCCCAGAGTGGTGGGTTAGAATGCAAATGATGGAAACCTCCCTTTGCCAGGCACCTCCTTTGGGGGCCTGGCTTTGGCCCACCACCCACTGTCCCAGCTCTCAACTACCCCTTCCCAGTGACTTCAACACCTCCCCCCTTCTGCAGTACACACATCCCCCAAAACAGGAGGTTCTGTGAAGTGCCATGGGGCCCTCCCACACCAGACAAAAAGAAACCCTCTCATGGCAGAAGTGTAAAGAGCCCAGGCAGGATGACAAGGAGGAAATGAGGCAGGCCCTCAAGGGTCTTATGGGGGGGTTGGGGAGGTAGGTAGTTTTTATTCAGAGCAAAATTTGGAGTTTGGATTTTTTCAGAGGCTAGGTGAAATGCTCCCCTCCCCAGCACCTGTGGAGTTGGTTTTTTGTTTGTTTGTTTGTTTGTTTGTTTGTTTTATTAAATCATAGCTGTGTACATTAATGCAATCATGGGGCACCATACACTGGTTTTATGTACAATTTGACATATTTTCATCACACTGGTTAACATAGCCTTCCTGGCATTTTCTTAGTTATTGTGTCAAGACATTTATATTCTACATTTAGTAAGTTTCCCATGTACCCTTGTAAGATGCACTGTAGGACCTGTGGAGTTTTGACCTGGAAAGCCACCATGGCATCAGAGCACTGGCACTGTGGTGGGCAGAGGTCAGAGGGCACAGTACAGCAGCCCATGCCATGGGGAGGGAGGCTCTGCTGGGCTGGCCTCCCAGGAGAGTGATCCCAGATCCCTGTGTGTCTGATCTTATCCTTGATGCTGGACCTCAGAGGTCAGTGACAGAGGGGTCAGTGCCCATTTTGCAAACAGAGAGACTTAGACTTAAGAAGGTCAAGTAAGGCCCCCAGTGTGAGCCAGTGGAGACTTGACTTCCAGCTCATAGCCAAAGGATGCTCTTCATTGACCCTGCTCATGCTAGGACAGTGCCCTTGAAGCCTGAGGACCCTATGTCAGAGCAAAATTTGGAGTTTGGGGCAGGGCTCCTGGTGAACCTGGGTCCCAGAGGAGTGAGCAAGGGCCTGATCTGGGCCGTCTCTCTGATTCCAGTGTGTGGATAACATCCGGTGCAATGGCCTCATGATGAATGCGTTTGAAGAAAACTCCAAGGTCACTGTCCCCCAGATGATCAAGTAAGTGCTCTCACTCCCTCCTTGAACAACCACTGGGACTCAACAGATGCTGGATTTTTCATTGGGGGGGAGGGGGGGTGATGTTTGCTTGCTTATTTCTTTTGAGATAATGTGTATTGGATGATTGTTTAGGCTTGGGTTTTTTTATGCTTTATTTGTTCTGCACATATGAATTGTTTTTGTATTAGACTGTTTTAAATGCAACATTAGTCAGGAGCCTGAGGCAGATGGGGAGGTTCGGTTGAGCCCAGGAGTTCCAGGTCACAGTGAGCTACAATTGTGCCACTGCACTCCAGCCTGGGTGACATAGCAAGATCCTGTCTCAGGAAAAAGCAGTAAGAACAATAGTAATGAAACTTGGGCAGTGCCTATGGCTCAGTGAGTAGGGTGCCGGCCCCACATACTGAGGGTGGCGGGTTCAAACCCGGCCCCAGCCAAACTGCAACAAAAAAATAACCGGGCGTTGTGGTGGGTACCTGTAGTCCCAGGTACTCGGGAGGCTGAGGCAAGAGAATCACCTAAGTTGCTGTGAGCTGTGATGCCACAGCTCTACCAAGGGTGACAAAGTGAAACTGTCTCAAAAAAAGAAAGAAAGAAACTTTATGCACTATTTTTCCAGTAACTATTTTTCTTTTTCTAATTACAAGATGAATACATAGAACTTTTCAAAACCACAGAAAAACCAACAACATAGGCTTCAGGGCCAATGTATTTTTGTCTGATCAATTCCTGGGGAGAGAGGACCTGCATCTTGCTAAATGCAGCCCTCCCAGTTCTGGGTAATGCAGCTTCCCTCCCCTGTTCCTGTGATCCTCTTACAATGATCTGTACACCTTACCCCTCTCCCTGCACCCAGCTTTCTACCCCCACCCTATGGCCCACTGCCTCTCCAGCCTACATCCCAGCTTCTGACTTCTGAGCCTGCCCAGCGCTCACCTGGTGCATGCTAGGACCCAGCTCCCACCCTGGCCATGCTGCTGCTGCCCAGAGCAATCATCTGGGTAATCCCCACCCCTACTTCAAGAGCACTCTGGGCTGTAGGGGCAATGTTATTTAATGGTTGAAAGTTATGCAGACCTCCTCCTTCATTCCCAATCATCACCAATCTAAGGACAAGTCTGATGACCTAGGCACTTGACAAAGCTCCTATGTTCCGGGGGCTAGGCTTGGCAGTTCAGGTCCACAGGTCTTTCAGGCTCCTGTTTGAGTTGACGAAGTGGTATCTCCTCCCCACAGCCATACTGCAAAGCAGCCAGAGAGGCTGGTAGGGAAGTCTACAGAGTCCCAGCTCTGGTGTGACTATGGAAACGTCACTCAGCCTTTCTAAGCTTGGGTCTCTTACTTCGTCTAGTCCATCTTTCTTCCATTTCTCCATTTTAATCTCTTCATCCTTCTCCAAGTTCTAGGGAAGTTTCAAGGGTGTTTAGTGTACCACTCACTGGATTTTCTGGGTGTCCAAACGGCTGTTTCCTGCAGCCATTCCTGGCCTTCAATTTAGCAACTGTGTTTTTCATGCCCAGGAAATCTTTCCAATCTCAGATCATTCCCTCTAGCCCCCGGAATATAGGTGCTTCGTCAAGTGCCTAGATCATCAGGCATTGTTGCTTCTTGAGATTCCATAGATGAAGTATATATTTTCCTGCAATAAAACCAGCATTTTTCCAAAATGAAAGAAATATTTCTTCACTCCTTCAGAATGGTCTGTTTTTGAACTTCTGTCTTCGATAGCCCATGTGCTTTTCCCATGTATTTTGCATCTTAAAAACAAATGTCTAGTGCTCTGCTCATTAAAGACACTTGGTAAAGCTCATTTATTTATTTGTCAATATTTCAAAGCCCAGTGATATGTCCAAAGAAAATCCTTTAAGAAAGACTGTGTGTGACCTGGCATGGTGACTCACACCTGTAATTCTAGCACTCTGGAAGGCCGAGGTGGGTAGATTTCCCTGAGCTCACAGGTTTAAGACCAGCCTGAACCAGAGAGAGACCTCATCTCTAAAAATACCCAGGTGTTGTAGAGGGCACATGTAGTCCCAGCTACTCCAGAAGCTAAGGCAAGAGAATTGCTTGAGCCGAGGAGTTTGAGGTTGCTGTGAGCTATGATGCCACAGCACTCTACCAAAGATGATAAAGTGAGACTCTGTCTCAAAAAATAATAATAATAAGACAATGTGAAAGAGATGCAGTGTCCATTCTCTCACTTCCTCCGAGCATCATCTGCCTTTCTGGTTGGGACATGCCTGTAAAGAGCTAGTGAAGTGACTTCACAGTTAACTTCCACCACTGTTTCCTGTGTGCCAGACACAGTTCCAGGCCCCTTGAATCAGTTATTCAATTAAGTCCTTGGAAAAGTCTTATTTCCATTTGACAGAAGAGGAGAATAAATACCTTGTCCAGGGACGCACAATTGAAACACAGGAGAGGTGATATCTGGCCCCATATATTCTGGTTCTAAGCCTGTGTTCTTCCCAGCACACCACAGATAGTAAACCTGTTCTTGCCATGACAGCCTTTACAGGCTAAGTTCATATGTTTGTTCAGATATTTTTTTCTCCTGTAAGAGTCCTGTGACAAGACTAGCAATCATATCCTTTCAGTAATGTAGTGTGTCTGTTCATTTCTATATTCCTCCAGTCACATCCCACCTGAACACAAAAGATTTAAGGCAGTTACTAAATGCCTATAAAAACAACTAGATAAAAATACAGCCGTCAGTGTGTAAAGAATAAGGGCAAACAAAAAACTAAGGAAATAAAATGAAGTGGACACTAGATTTCATGCCAGGATTCTTGGTAGTCAAAACAAAAAGCAAAATAATTACATAACTTCACAATGTTCAGAAAATGAAAACTGGCAGCTGCTCAAGAGACTCATTACTCAAGAACTGTGCTAGACCTGCCTCTCGTGGGCAGCTAATAAAACACGAGTCCCGCGGTTTAACCACCAGAGGGCGCTGTATGGCGCAGCAGCCTGCAGGGCAGCAGAGGCTGCTGACTGCCAGCTCACTGCACATTGACGTTAAGAAGACCTGTGCCCAGTTAGACAGTCTCAGTGCCTGTGTGCTGGCTGACTGTATTCTACACCTGTCCTTATATTTTGACAGCTGCTGCCAGATCCCATACACCACATTTTGTTTATCGGCTCATCAGCTGCTTCGAGTTTGGGGGTTTCCATTTATTACCAATCCTGCTACTAGGAACATTGGTGCACACATTTTGTGTGAACGCAATTCCCGCATATCTTGGGAACTCAGCAGCAACACTTGTGTTAAGTTTGTAATATTTCCCCAGTACTCCTAGGGGTTTGGGGGGGGGGGTTGTTTGTTTGTTTTTGTTTTTGAGACAGAGTCTCACTATGTCGCCCTCAGTAGAGTGCTTTGACATTCACAGCTCACAGCAACCTCAAACTCTTGGGCTTAAGCGATTCTCTTGCCTCAGCCTCCCAAGTAGCTGGGACTACAGGCGCCCATCACAATGCCTATGTTTTTTGTTACTGTAGTTGTCATTTTTGTTTTTAGCAGGCCCGGGCAGGGTTCGAACCTACCACGTGTATGTGGCTGATGCCCTAACCACTGAGCTACAAGTGCTGAGCCTCCTAGGGTTCTAATGTGAGGTTTTTAGGATTTGAGGAAGGAGAAGTTGCAGCCTGTCTTGAATGTCCTTCTCAAGCTTTCCTCATTGTCCTAGTAAGGACATATGGCTTGGCTGTCGGCATATGGGCCAACTGGTGGGAAAGACACCTTCAGACCCCCTTCCTGCTCCCCAGGTCCGACGCCTCCCTGTATTGTGATGATGTAGACATCCGCTTTAGCAAAACCATGAACTCCTGCAAAGTGCTGCAGATCCGCTACGCCAGTGTGGGGCGGCTGCTGGAGCGGCTGACCGACCTGCGCTTCCTGAGCATCGACTTCCTCAACACCTTCCTGCACTCCTACCGCGTCTTCACCACTGCCGTAGTGGTCCTGGACAAGCTCATCACCATCTACAAGAAACCCATCAGCGCCATCCCCGCCAGGTGGCTGAGCGCTCCTCACCCCCACCCGCGGACCTGCCAGGCCTGGGAGGGAGGCTGAGCTCTGCAAGGACCCCTGGAGGAGCTGGGGACGCACACTGCTTCACCCACAGGAGGCGGGGAGGGTTCACCTGCCTGGCACCACTGCTCAGCCTCAGCTTTCTGCATCTGCCCCACTCCTGGGATGGGAGGTTTGGGGAGCACACTTGTTCTCTCTGCCCTGCTATCTTAGCCCCCTCCCAGAAGCCTAGGACAAGCCCCCTCAGCAAAGGACAAGGCTTCCTTACTTGCATTATTTAAGAAAGAAGAAAAAAGGAAGGAGAAGAGGAGGAAAGGGAGAAGAGAAAGTGAAAGAGAAAGAAAAAGGGAGGGAGAGAGGACTTCCTTGCTTGCTTATGCCACCCATCCTTCCCTAAGGATAAGAGGGACCCCTCTTGGCATACTGGGGTGACATGATGTAAGGAGGATAGGCTGCCTGAGCTTGGCTTCTTAATCCTGTCATCTAGCTCAGCTCTGCCACAGAGCCAGCTGTGTGAGGCTCCCAGAAGCCACTGGCTAAGTGGGGACTGGGTCTTATGAGCTGCTCTTGTCCAATTCTGGGTGACAAGACGACTTTCCCTCTTGTTATCCCCAGTGGGACCTGGTGGATCATAGTGAACCCAGTGTCCCTTCCAGGTAGAATTCTAAGGGCAGGAATTGCCGCCAAATCACAGAGCCAGGCTAGACTGAGGCCAGTCCAAAAGCCAACCAGCCTCAATGCTCAGAGCTAACAGGACTCTGCTGACCACATAGCTCGGGCCACCCAGAATCCTAGTTAGACAGAAATGTTTACCTCTGTCTCACCGAATGGCCACCTAGCCAAGGGCAGTAACAAGCGAGGCACAAGGGGAGTCCGTATCAAGTGCTTTGTCAGGTTGAGATGCATAAGAAAAGTGGTTCTGACCCCTCATCTAACGGGGGGATAGTGAAGCACAGAGCAGTGAAGGGCTAGTCCATGGCTACCCAGTGTTAGGTCAGATGCAGGGGTGTCACCCAGGCCTCTGACAGGCCTCACTACTCCATGAGGGACCCACCCAGGAACAGCAGCTAGTGCTTCTTTCTCTTTCCTGAGAGGCCATCTCACAGTCCCTACTGGTGTACAGTCTGGCCCAGAGCCCCTCCGAGTGCCCTTGGCTCCCAGCAGTGACAGCACTCCTCCCCCCATGCCCTGCTCTGCTGCTCCTGGAATCTGCCTCCATTCCCTCCCCTGCTTCCTCGTGGGCCCACAGAAGGCCTCAGGGGATAGGGTATAAACTTCAGGAACCTCAGTGATCAGCCTTTCAGTTCCCTCAGTAAGCAGGAGAAACCATCCCATCCAGGATGGAATCACACCCAAAAAGTCACCGAGATCGTTCCTGAGAACCCAGCAGACCACCCTTCCTCTCAAGCAGCAGTGTCCCAGAGCAGGAAAAGGCAGGTTCAAGTCCAGCCCTCAGCCCTGGGCCTTGGCCAAGTCACTTCTGAGCCTCAGTTTCCCACCTGTGACATGGGGTTAAGTACCTGCCTTCCACAGCCACAGTGAGTGTTGAAAGACAGAGCCTATCCCTTGTGCATCAGGGAGCAGAAACCTTCAATGCAGGAGCTGTGGTTTGCACTGCAGTGGATGGATTGACCCTTTCCAGCCTGGCCCTGTGTGGGGCCCTGCCATGAGGATAGTAGGGGTCTGACCAGGAATGCGGGGAGACCCCACTTTCAGCTCCCATCCCCCCAAGTTTGCACATAAGGCCGCTCAAGCACCCTGATGACATGGAAAGAACCCTGGCTATAGAGTTGGAGGCATCAGATGAATCAGTCCATGCCTCTGAGCCTCCCAGCTTCCTCCTCTGTAGACCATGCCTGAGGACCACAGAGCACCCAGGCGGCAGCAGGCCCTGTGTGGGACACAGGAAGGTTTCACAAAGCCTGCTGGGCAGGGGACCCTGAGCACCTCAAGTCAGGAGCTGCTGCTGCTGACCCAAGGGAGACAGAGGAAGGAGCATTAGATGGATCACCCTGCCTGCCACAGAAGCCCATGTCCCCTGCCCAAACCATTAGAGCAAGACACTTGCCATTACAGACACTTGACCCTGGGTCATTTAATCACACAGTCCCTATGAAGAGATCAGTCCCAAGTCTCAGGGGTCATGAGAAAGAAGGACCCATCACTGTCTCATTGAGCCCCGCTGGACACAGGCTGCCAGGCTGGCAGTCCTGTGCCAACACTTCTTTTCACCCGTCTCCCCACAGGTCGCTGGAGCTCCTGTTTGCCAGCAGCCAGAACAACAAGCTTCTGTATGGTGAGCCTCCCAAGTCCCCCCGTGCCACACGCAAGTTCTCCTCACCTCCACCACTGTCCATCACCAAGACGTCATCCCCCAGCCGCCGGCGGAAGCTGTCCCTGAACATCCCCATCATCACGGGCGGCAAGGCCCTGGACCTGGCTGCCCTCAGCTGCAACTCCAATGGCTATACCAGCATGTACTCAGCCATGTCGCCCTTCAGCAAGGCCACCCTGGACACCAGCAAGCTCTACGTGTCCAGCAGCTTTGCCAACAAGATTCCAGATGAGGGTGACACAACCCCCGAGAAGCCCGAGGACCCCTCAGTGCTCAGCAAGCAGAGTGAGTGGGTATGCGGGTGGGCAGGCTGTCCCCAGCCTCATAGCCCTGTGCCCAGCCCCACCGCTCCTCATGCCCCTGCAGACAGGTGGGGCCCAGGCTACCCAGGGAGGCTGTCAGAGATTCCCAGGGCATCACCACACTTCAGGTGGGTGTCAGCAATCCTCACACTTGCCCACGTCTGCAGGGTATGTGTCCTAGCCAGGCCTCCTTTAGGGTCGAGAGAGATGAGGGCCTGGGGTCTAGCTCCTGCCCTCCCAAAGCCACAGTCATAGCCAAGTCCTTGAACCACACACTCCACATGGCACGGGGTCCATGTGAGGCTGGGGAGCTCAGGGGCACAGAGGATAGGGAGAGCACAATCAGCAGCAGCAGAGAAGGCTTCCTGGGGAGATTGTTAGATCTGTATTTTCAGCAGGTGGGAGAACATTCTAGACCACGAGAATGGAATGTGAATGACTGAAGAGCCAGGAAGAGCCTTTGTGTTCAGGAAACAGCCTGGAGCCCTGGGAGAGGAGCAGAGGCTGAGTGTGATGCCCTGTCCTGTCTCAGATCAGATCAGGCCTATCTTAGGGACCATCAACATTGTCCTGTTAGCACCCACGTGCAGGGGTGAATGTGTGTGTGTGTGTGTGTGTGTGTGTGTGTTAAAAAACCCTGGGCTGGTCAGATGCTCCAGGACTTGAGGAGGAAGCCTTTGAAAAAGACTGTGAAGGCTCAGTGTCTGTAGCTCAAGTGGCTAAGATGTCAGCCGCATATACCAGAGCTGGCAGGTTCAAACCCAGCCCGGGTCTGCCAAACAACAATGACAGCTACAGCGGAAAAAAAAAAACAACTAAATATATATATACAACTAAATATATATATATATATATATATATATAGTATCTTGTATATATGCATATATATATATTTCCTGGTGTTGTGGCGGGTGCCTATAGTCCCAGCTACTTGGGAGGCTGAGGCAAGAGAACCAACCCAAGAGTTTGAGGTTGCTGTGAGCTGTGATGCCACGACACTCTACCAAGGGTGACATAGTGAGACACTGTCTCAGAAAAAAAAAAAGACTGTGAAGACGGTCAGGGTTTCTTTCCTCTGTGTGAAGAAGAGAGAAGGTGGGAGGCCCCCCACAAGGTCACATCACCAAGAAGCATTTGCCATGGCACATACAGGAAATGGGCAATGTGTGCCACTACAAATCAGTGACCAAGGTGACAGCCTACCAGAAGTTTCAAAATTTCACAAGAAATCACCTCAGACCCGGCTTCTTAACTGGTGATCCCAGGAGCCCATGAACCTAACTGTGTGTGAAATTCTGTGTGTGTGGGTATGTGTGTTCTTTTCTAAAGAGAAGACCTGTAGCTTTTGGGGGGTTCATAAGAAGGTTAAGTATAAGTGCACTAATTTTCTGTTGGGGGAAACTGAGGTGCAGAGCAATTAAGAGTATTTAACCAAGACTTCACTGTGCCAGACCTGGACTTGTAATTCATCAGCTTTCCCAAAGTGTGTGGACTATGAATCTCCCACGATTAGGAAGACTATAATTAATCACCCAAGGCAGGCTATTTTTAAGAGTGACCAGGGACATGGGACAACAAGTATAAAGCAGGACTTTCCTAGGAAAACTGGAGCAAATGGTCACCCTAACTAAGATGCTTCACCAAAATGAAAAAGAGAGACCTTGCCATATGGGCATGTCTAACAAAAGCTTATTAGAAATGCAGACCCTCAGGCTCTGCCTGAGACCTCCGAGTGAGAATTTGCATTCTAACAAATGGGTATGTCTGTTAAGGTTTGCAAAGTCCCAGTAGAGCAAAAGCCACGTTGGAGCTTCACAGTGCCCATTAGCACATGGAAGGTTCTAATAAATCCTGTGGCAAATAAAGCTATTAAACTCTTTTCCATCCTCATATCCCAAATTTACTGTTTGGCCTCAGTAAATTATAGGTGTAAATTTTAATATCAGTGAATCACTGAAAAAAATAAAATTACTTCTTTTTCTTCTCCCAGGCTCAGAAGTCTCCGTGAGAGAAGAGTCAGATATTGATCAAAATCAGAGTGATGACGGTGACACTGAAATGTCACCAACTAAATCTCCAACAACACCAAAATCAGTCAAAAGCAAAAATTCTTCAGGTACAGCTCACCAATTACAAGGTGATCCCCAGGCTGGGAAGGAAGACAGGTCAGGATGAGTAGAGGCGGGACTTCCTGCCAGACTCCTAAGAGTAATGACTATTCTGAGATTCATAGGTCTGTGTAGGCCCCAGAGCACCAGCTGAGTGCATCCTGCTCACAGTGCAGTCTCTTCCTGCCTCTGACAAGCCTGTTCACCCCCTGCACAGGCAGTAGGGAGGCCAGTGGTGTCTAGGGATTCAGAAGGTGTTTGCTGAGCCCTGCGCATGTGACTCTGTGCCTGGCCCTTTTGCCATCCTGACAACTTTGTGGAGAGGCTATTACGTTTTTTGCAATAAAGGAAACAACTCTGGAAAGGGTGACATTGCCCACCCAACATCTCAGACTCGGATCCTGAAGGGTCTCTGGGTCCCATTAAGCATCTCCCCACACATAGGAGAGTTCTGGATACCTAAGGGGAGGGAGCCCGCAGGCCACAGCCCCACACACGCTGCCTTCTCCATGACCTGTCCCCACATGCAACAGGCACCTGCACCCTGAGGCCCCTATCTATCAGTCACAGGGTCACCTGGCTTTGGAGAGAGAATGCCCAGAGGCGCTGCAACCCTGCCACACATCAAAACTGACATTCTGGGGAGGAAATCTCACAAATAAGCCTTAAGTATTCCAAATAAGTTATTTGTGCCTCACAGCATGAGCCCTGCTACTTTGTCCTGAGTATAGATTGCTTTCTGGAGATTTACAAGATGAAACTACTACTAAAGGTTTCTACTCTGATTACTACTAAAAAAACTAATAATAGGAATGATAGTCCATGGCATGTATATAGCTTTTCATCCAGTACAAGGCACTTCCATCTGTACTATTTCCTCTAATCCCTATATCCACCTGTTTTTTTCTTTTCTTTTTGGAGAGACAGAGTCTCACTTTATCACCCTCGGTAGAGTGCTATGGTGTCACAGCTCACAGCAACCTCCAAATCCTGGACTTAGGCAATTCTTTTGCCTCAGCCTCCCGAGTAGCTGGGACTACAGGTGCCTGCCACAATGCCTGGCTATTTTTTTTGTTGCAGTTTGACTGGGGCTGGGTTTAAACCTGCCATCCTCGGTATATGGGGCCGGTGCCCTACCCACTGAGCCACAAGTGCCGCCCTGTGTCCACCTTTTAAAGTAGGGATTATTCCTATTATCCAGAAGAGATCACTGAGACCCAGAGAGGTTAAGTATTACCCAAGGTCACACAGCTAGTAAGGCTTTGGGGAGAATTTCACCCCAGGTAGGTGGACTCCACATGCAGTGCTCTCTTCGTGTCACCCTGCCAACGAGCCTGTCAATGTAAACTGTGGTTGTCAGACAGTGGACAGGTCTTATGTTTTTCCTGTAGGCTGAAGGGTGAGAGAACTCAGGACACTACCCCCAATCAGGCTGTGCACAGCTGGAGCTGAGGGCTGAAGGGAGTAGGGCTGCAGAGGTGGAGGGGTTGTGGCAGGAGGGTGACCCAGCCAACCCCACCCTGGGACAGCTCTTGGGGAGTTGTGGCATGACCCTTCTGGGAATGTTAACAGGGGACAGACACCCTACTCCAGCACAGCCCTGGAGATGTGGCCTGCCTGCTCTTGAGGCTGTTTTGGACTTGGCCCAGGCTTGCTAACAACCTGGGGGCTGGGCCCAGGGACAGCTCAGGGTTGGTGCCCTCCTCTCCACAGAGTTTCCACTCTTTTCCTACAACAACGGAGTTGTCATGACCTCCTGTCGCGAACTGGACAGTAACCGCAGTGCCTTGTCGGCCGCCTCTGCCTTTGCCATAGCGACAGCAGGAGCCAACGAGGGCACCCCAAACAAGGAGAAGTACCGGAGGATGTCCTTAGCCAGCGCAGGTATGCGGTGCCCTGCTTGAAGGGCCCTCCCCCAGGCCAGCCCCTCTGTGAAGCATGTGACGACAGCCATGGCGCCAAGGACTTGCCCCACTGCAGGTGTTGAAGATATGCTGCTGATGGCATGGTTGGGCTCTGCTAACAGTGTCCAGCCTCTGGGGCTCCACTTCACCTAATTACTCCCACTCACCAGACATCAAGCTTCCCACATCACCTCACTGTGGAGGTGCTGGGTCACAGCCCCCACTTCTCTGCACTAGCTGGGGCTCTGCACACACCCTAGCCTGCAGCCAGTGCCACCAGGAGTCTAGACCACAGCCTGCTCTGCACCTGCCTGGGGGATGAAGCCTGGCCTGCTCCACCTGGCTGGCCCTGGTGGGGCAGGGGGGCATCTCTAGCCAATCTGGCACACCCTGCCTACTTCCAATAGATTGCTGTTCACTGCACCCCAAACATTCTTCCTGTGAGCCATGGGGCCTGCCGCCTGAAGGCCCCTTCCTTCCTACCTGTCACCCTTTGCTAGTTGGCCAACTTCTACTCTGCCAACTTCTACTCAGAGTAAAGCCTGGGGAAGCTTCTGCTGCTGTCTCCCACTTCCACAACCTCAGTCCTGCAGCAGGGGCCATACAGGGGGCCCCAGAGACCCTTGGTCTCTGCAGAGGGCCAGCGAACCTGTGGCCCTGTCTGGAGAGGCTGCCTGAGTTTCCTTTGCCCTTGAAAAATGGCAGAGGCTGGGCCTGTGTGCACTGTGTCCACTGAGAAGTGTGGCATCAGTCTTATGGGTCAAAACTGGTTATTAAGTATTGTGTTGTTCCCCTGCCCATGGTGCTCCCGCCCAGCAGCTGTGAGGACCAGCCCCACCTTAGCCAGGTCTGAAAGTCCAGTCCAGACTAGAATCTAACTGTTTCTATGCTCCCATATTTCCTGTCTCCCCTCTTCCATGCATACCACCAGGGTTTCCCCCTGACCAGAGGAACGGAGACAAGGAGTTTGTGATCCGTAGAGCGGCTACCAATCGTGTCCTGAATGTGCTCCGCCACTGGGTCTCCAAGCACTCTCAGGTGGGTGGCCATCCTCCCAAGTAGGAACCCTTGGGCATGGGCCCCCAGGGAGCAGACCCCGGCTGAGTGAGCTGATGTCCAGCCAGTGGAGCAGCAGGAGGGAGGGTGTCCAATCCATCACCCCAATATTTCCAGAAGGACCTGTTCAGGGGCCCTGGGAGAAATCAAGGTCCTTGAGGGGACCACTGTCTCTTCACCCCATCTGCAGCAGGGGTATGGGTGGGTTTGTGTGTCCCCAGCCTGGGTGCAACTAGCTGAGCAATGGTCCTGGGTCTTGCCCCAGTGCTGTTACCTAAGACTCTCTGGCTCCTGAGAGTCTCTTGTGTCTGGCCATGCAGCCAGCAAATAGAAAGCAAGGCAGGGCAGCCTGCATGGGCAGAAGTAGAAACTGCTGCTGTCCCTCTGCCCGGGCCCAGCCCACTGTAGGGCAGCTAGAAAACAGTAGCCAGAACCGCCTCTCACATCTTCCACAGGACTTTGAGACCAACGAGGAGCTCAAATGCAAGGCAGTCAGCTTCCTGGAGGAGGTTGTGCACGACCCGGAGCTCCTGACCCAGGAACGGAAGGCAGCAGCCAACATCATCAGGTTGGGCAGCACTGCTCACTCGGGAAAGCGCACGGCCTGGCCAGAGGCAAGGCCGGCAGAGTCCTTCTTGGGTAGAGGACAACCCAGAGCAGGGTGCACTGGGCTAGAGGGGAGCCCGGAGCCCCCTGGACAGCCAAGCTCAGGTGTGGGGGGTCCATTCAGCCTTTCCTCCATGCTTCACCCCAGCAGACCTTGATTTCTCTGAGGCAAGAGCTCAGCCTGCTTCCCAGTGCCCACTGTTGCTGACAACTCATGCAGTGGGCACTGGCCACATGTCCCCACTTAAATCTTAGCTGAGCAAAATGTAAGATTCAGTGACTTGGTCATATGAGCCTTTTGTAGTTCGAGCTCCGTATTAGACAGCACAGGACAGTCCCACCGTTGTAGGAGTGCTACTGAACAGCACCGCAGGACCCCACCTATAGGTGTCAGGGAGTATCACTAATTTAACTGAATCCAAGTCAGTTCAATCTCTTGTCTCTGAACCACTGCTCCTTCCATCAGTGCTGGCAGCCCATGTCTGAACTGGCTTGCCCATTGACTCACAATAGGACCTCAGCAAGTCCCTTCTTTGTAAAATGGTTGAACAACACCCACTTTGAGGGTGGGGATTGTCCACTGGGTGGCAGGCACAGGCCACGTCTGCCCACGGCTCCCATCCATGGCCTGTCCTCTCCCAGCCCAGGGAAGGTGAGAAGCACTCTGCTCCTCACTTGTCACCCAGCCCCACCACGGACTCAGCTCTTGCTGCCTGTGGCAAAGTCTCCCCAGCCAGGCCCATCCCCAGCTCAGGGCCCAAGACTCTGTCAGGCCTTCCTTACCCCAGTACTCACCACCACAAACACACAACCACCCATGCACACTCTGCCCTGTGCCGGGCCCTGGCCTTATAAATGCAGACAGCCACTGGGAGCCTGTCTGGACATTGCCCCTGGTGCAGTGGGAAGAGGAGGGTCTGCTCTGAGGTGCAGACCTTGTCTGAACAGCCATTTCCTCAGCTGTGTGCACAATGATATCCATCTGGAGAGCTGCTCCCTGCGGCGTAGGCAGCCCCAGGGGCCCCAGGGTACCCACAACGAGTGGGGGCATGTTGGGCTGACACTTAGGGTCCACCCTTGTCTCCCACTACAGCCCGGCACTCTTTCTTCTACCACCCCTCAACTGCCACAGCTCCTGCAGGTAAAGGCTGGGCTGAGGGGTGGCCTGTCAGGAAGCCCCTGCTCCCTATGAGCAGCTCTCCCCTCGTGCAGCCTCTTATTCCACTACACGAAAGAGCGCCTGCCACAGGCTGTCAGCTGGCACCAAGGCTGCAGGAAGAGCCCCACCTGCCCTGTCAGGGGACAACGACAAACCATTCCCACAAGCCAGATGCAGGGATCTGCCCCAGCCAAAAGGGGCAGGACCACTGGAAGAAGCCTGTGAAGGGTCTCTTGGCAAAGGGAATGACCAGGGACACAGAGGCATGAGAGTGCCAAGGTCACGGGGACCCAGCCAGCCAGGAAGGGGACTGCCTAGGGGTGAGGTGGGGATTACCTGCCTTATTGTCTCTAGGACTCTGACGCAGGAGGACCCAGGTGACAACCAGATCACGCTGGAGGAGATTACTCAGATGGTGAGTGGAGACCCCTGACCTAGCAGTCACCACCTATCTGTGGCCCCCTGACCTAGCAGTCACCACCTATCTGTGACAAATTAGCACCAACGGGGTAGCTTAAAGTGACAGAATTTATTCTCACAGTTCTGGAGGTCTAAATCTGATATTAAGGTGTTAGCCAGGCCATGATCCCTCTAAAGCAGTGGTTCTCAACCCTTTAATACAGTTCAGAACTACTGCTCTTAAGGCTCTAGGCAAGACCCGCCCCAGGGTCTTCCAGCTCTGGTGGTCCCAGGCACTTGGAGTAGCTGCCTCACTCTCGTCTCTACCTCCTTCGTCTCTCGGCTGTCTCCTCCCTGCATGCCTCTACGTCATCCTCCCTCTGTGCATGTCTATCCCTGTGTCCAAATTTCCCCTTCTCAGGACTCCAGTCATGTTGGATTATGGCCCCCCCTGGTGACCCCATATTGAATCTGTCTACAAAGTCCTTATTCCCAAATGCAGTTATCTCCTGGTATCATGGGGGACTGGGTCCAGGATGTCCCTGAGATACCAAAATCCACAGGTGCTCAAGTCCCTGATAAAAATGGTGTAGTGTTTAGCTATAACCTGTGTATATCCTCAGTGCCCTTATGTCATCCAGGTTACTTGTAACCCTAATGAAATGCCTGTGTACCACGACATTTGCATGGACTCAAGGCTAAGCATGGCAAATTCAAGCTTTGCATTTTAAATCTTTGTGGAATTTTGTTTTCTCAAATGTTTTCAATCCTCAGCTGGTTAAAACCATGGATATGGTGTCCGTGGATACGGAGGGCTGGCTGCAAGGCCACACTCACACGTACCAGGGACTCCAACATGTCTCTCCTGGGGAAGACATCGGACACCACCCCTTCCCTGTTCTTTACCCTTTGACCCATCATTACCCTTATCCCTTCACACTCTCTCTTTCCATCCCCAGGAGGAAGGAAGGGCCACAGTGGACAAGGGCTTGTGTTCTAGCACCCAGCACTGAAAGGCTGGAGATACTCTTCCCCCTAGTGCTGAAAGTTTGTGGAACCATCCCACTTACAGATGGTGCAGCTGAGGCATGGGGGCTTAAGCAGGCCATTTAGGGTTGTGGTGAGTGGCAGTGGTGAGAGCTATGTTCACACTCGTGTCTGGCCGTCTCCAGAGCAAGAATTCACTCCACATGCTGTCTGTCAAACTGCCTCACCCAAGGAGTCAGCATGAATCCCCACCTGCCCAGAAATGCCAGCACCCCAGGGAGCAAAGGCACATGAGCTCATGGTGGCATTCCATGCAGAGTGCAGGAACAATGATGGTCTTGGATGCTTGGGTGGACTGGCTTGGCCAGATCGTTTCCCAGGTTGGTGCTGTGCACCCCAAAAAGCCATTGTGAGCTGCCCACTGTCAAGGATGCTCATGACAATGGACTCACTGTTACCAGCCTGGAGGTGGCAATTGTGCCCTATGGCTCACCCCATACTGGCTGAGAGACCTTTTATCTGTTAAAAGTAGCCAGCTGGAAGACTTGGGACTCTAGATTCTGGGCTCCTGCCTCCTTCATCTCCCTGCCCCAACTCCTGGAGCTGATGAGGCACCTTGGAGCAGCAAGCACCACAGGCCACACTCCCACCCTGGAGAGCAGCATTTGACTGCACATGCCCTTGGCGGGAGGTCTGTGGTGCCCAGCCCCACCGCCTCCAGATGACCCTCTGGGGCCAGAATGTTGGGCAGCCCCTGAGAGGGAAGGATCCTTCTGGCACTCCCCTGAAGGGAGTCAACATGCTGCTCTCCTGCCTGTAGGAGCCTGGAATGTTTGACCCCTGCCAGCCCCAGGGCCTCTTGTCCTTTCTTGAACAGCCTGAGGCTTTTCTAGAACAAAGAGCCATTGAGCTGCCTCTGGCCCCTCTTGTCCCCAGAGCCCTTGTGGGGCAGATCCAGTTCAGGGAGGGCCAGGGCCTCACTAGAGAACAGACAGGCTTCTTGCTGGGAGGAAGTTGTTGGTTCTGGCCCAGTCCCCAGAGTCACCTCTTCCTAGGCTGCACTGAAAGGAAGCAGGGGAGCCAGCGGCTGCTCCTGCCCAGCATGCCTCTGGCCTGGGCACTGCTGCAGGCCTCTGGGCCACAGGCCATACCCCACCCAGGTCCCTGCACCCTTGACTCTGACAGTAAGCCATCCTGGGTCCAGCCCGAGACTGCCAGGCAGGACCCTCAGAAGAGCAGATGAGGTTGGGGCCTCCTCCTCATAAGCTTATAGGACAAGGCCTCTACCCCCAGGTCCTTGCCTTGCAGCCTGGCATCTCAGTGGACCTGCTGTTCACCTCCCCACACCCCTGAAGGCCTAGTGTCCCCCCTCCATGCCCACATCTGCACATGCCGTTCCCTGCCCCATGTGGCTCTGCCAGGAAAACCTTTGCCACACAGACAGAGGTCCATGTCCATGCCATCCCTGCTCTACTCACATGACTGGGAGTCCTATAGCCTGGAGCTCCGTGAGGTCAGAGACTATTTCTGACCTTTGTATTTCCAGTGTCTAGCAAGAGCCTGGCAGTGCAGACCTTAGTGCACATTTGCACAGGATATGAGGGAAGGAGACGCTTGGCCTAGCAGGGTGGCCTGTTTCCCTATGACTAGTGCAGACGGGCTGCTTGTGGGTGCTCAGCCTGCTCGGGCTTCTGGGCAGGCTGGAGTGAACACAAGAAAGCAGAAGTTACAGGGGGCATGAGGTGGTCACCTCTTGAGCTGTGCTGCCCAGCAGGTTGGCCACTCTCCTCTGTAGCCTCAAGGTGGGGAAGAGGCAGGACTCTTGTTTCTGACTCATCCCCCCCAGTGCACACAGGCTCCTCCCAAGGCCAACAAACTTGTAACTCTCCCTTCCTTGCCTTACCTCCCTCCAGTGCCTCCCCTGACCCAGCAGACCTTCTGCCCAAGTGTGCCAGCCTTTCCACAGCCACCTCTCATCCAACACCCACCATGGCACCTCTGTCTCGGGCTGGTGTTTCCCTGAGGATGCCCTCTGTTCAAAGGGCCTAGGTGTCTAGCAAGGTGGTGTCCATGGGCAAGCCCTGGGGGCCAGGGACATGGTAACCCAAGATTGAGGCTAGGCAGCTATCATCTAGGCACAGGACAGGAGCACTGCTACAGGAGCTGGTCACACCTGGCAGTTCACCCCAGCTAATGACTTTCAAGAGGAAATTGTAATTAGCCAAGCTGTTGGCCCACATGGGCCCTGAAGGGAATGACCAGGCATAGCCTGGGATAAGGCCACCAGACCCAGCCCTAGTCAGCCCAATTGGGCTGAGTGGTTTGGACCAGTCATTGACCTCTAGAAGCCTCCATCATCCCATGCCATGCCAAGTTCACAGCAGCTCCAGACTATCCTTCTGGTTCACACACACAGGGTGCATTAAGGGCCCAGCTCCCTCTGTCCCCTTCCATTTCCCCTTGTCACACCCAGCCTACCCCACTCACCCACCCCTGATTCCAGGTGGAGATTTCTTCAACAAAGTTGCCAAAAAGCTTAGGCGATGACCTTCTCAGGCCTGACTTGAGAATTTGCTCCCCATAGGCTGAAGGTATGAAGCCTGAGCCCTTTGAGAACCACTCAGCCCTAGAGATTGCAGAGCAGCTGACCTTGCTAGACCACCTCGTCTTCAAGAAGATTCCTTACGAGTAAGTGGGCATAGCTCCCAGATTCTCCTCCCTCTACTCCTGCAGGCACCACCCTTGGCAGCACCCCAGAAGCACATCCAGTGGCTTCTAGAGCCACAGGGATTCTCCACAGCTGGAAGCAAATATGCACAGTCGGCACAGATGAGGGAGAAGCCCTGTTCCCATTCCTGCCCCCAAGTCCTCTCCTTACCTCCCAGGTACTCACACACGTGCACACACGCACACACACATGCACGCACATGCTTGCATGCACATACACAAACACACATTCATGCACATGTGTTGGCATTTTGGAAACCGCCCCCTCCCCCCCCCGCCATGTAGTAACTGTCATTGTCCCCTCCAATCTACTCCCTCTAGGCAGAGAAGCTGGATATGTTGTCAAAGACAGCTCACTTCCCCTTGGCCTTTTCCAGCCATGAGACTGCCTGGGTCCCTCTCCCAGTCACTTTGTCAAATCAGGAGCCTGGGCAGTCAGTGGCTTCCTGCCAGGTTGCTGTTGCCGGAACACACTGCTGGCCTGGCTCGAAGGCTCCTGCTGCTGGCCGGGTTTGCAGGCTCCTGTAACCTTTCCTCTGGCCCACATCTTCTCTATTCTACATACTAGCTATTGCAAAGTGGCTGAAATGTGAATTCTCCCTGTCAGAAAACAAGATCCGTAACAAAACCTGGTGTGCCCACCCACTTCACAGCATATGATGTGTTTGCCTGCACCTTATCAAATTTCAGCCTCGCAGGAACCCTGTGAGGAGATATTGTCATTATTCCCATTTTGCAGATGAGGAAACTGAGACCTTGAGATACACAGTGCTTGCCTAAAGTCACACAGGTGGAATAGGGCAGAGCTAGACTTAAGCCCAGGGATCCTTCCTCTCCAGGGCTTTGCAGAAAATCTCTTTCCCTAAAATGGCAGCCTCAAAAAGCAAAGAAATCAGGAAGCAATGAAATCAGGAAGGTGAACCTAACCTCAACTGCCCTGGGATTCCCCTTACTTCCCACAGGGAGTTCTTCGGACAAGGCTGGATGAAACTGGAAAAGAATGAAAGGACCCCTTATATCATGAAAACCACTAAGCACTTCAATGATGTGAGTATGGGGTAGGCAGCACCCTGCTCCCCTGGGTTTTCCTTTGGCAGGTCTGTGGAGAGGCTGGGTAGACAGCAGGCCACGTACCAGGCTGGAATCAGACCCCTGGGTCCTCGCTGGCCCCACCACTTCAGCCATGTGACCTTGTGCTGGAGGTATCAGCTCAGTCCCAGCTTCTTCTGTTAAATGGGGCTGACCACTGAACGGTCATGTGAGGCTCGACTGGGACAGGCGGCCCAGCATTGATCCCTTGAGTCAAGACCTCCCAAGAAGTCACTCCTTGAGGCAGGTTTCCTGGTGAGTCTGCAGCAAAGCGAACATGACTGGGAGAAAAGGAGTGAAGACCTCCTGGCTGTGCCTGTGGTTTGTGACCTCATCTAGGAGTTAGAAACGAGCAACATTTGGCAGCACAACAGAAGGCAGGTTGCCTCCAATATGTACATGACCCAGAGCCCTCTGAACCTTCTGAAATTTTGGCTAACAGTTTTAACTACTCTGGAAATTACGTTCAAACTCTCGCCCCATCCTGCCTTTGACTGCAGATAAGAGGGTAAGACAGCCTCACAGGATAACATTAAAGAGACAAGACACACAGCGCTGCATGAGACCAAGTCTGGGCATAAGCCAGAGGCCCCTGAGTGTCCCTGGCTAGTATCAGGATGGCTCAGTATCCAGCCCCTCCAGCTCCCTCCTTGAGACTCCTCAGCCCTGGCTTTCCTGGGAAATCGCTGTTTTGATGGGTCCAAAACTAGACCAGTGACAGGGCCCACTGTGTGTAGCACAAAGGGCCCAGACTCACTCCTCCTAGGGCACCAAGTTCAGACAGGTGCCTTGCACACCCTGGATTCCGGGATTCCTCCTCAGGGAAACATGGGAGCAGCAGAAAACTGGGGACCAGGTAGGTCCCAGGATCTTCCTGACACATGATTCACATCCACAGGGAACATTTGCAAAGTTCTTTAATCAAAGTGGTAAATACCCCCTAACTGGATACCTACTTCATGCCTAGCACTGTGCCTTATATCCATAATTATCTCATTTAAAGTTTAGACTGGGCCAGGTGAGGTGGCTCACGCCTGTAATCCTAGCACTCTGGGAGGCCAAGTGGGGTGGATTGCTTGAGCTCAGGAGTTCAAGACCAGCCTAAGCAAAGCGAGACCCCATCTCTACTAAAGATAGAAAAACTAGCCAAGTGATGTGGTGAGTATTTGTCAGTCTCAGCTACTAGGGAGGCTGAGACAATAGGACCAGGAGACTGACATTGCTGTGAGCTATGATGATGCCACAGCACTCTACTCAAGGCAACAGAATAAGACTCTGTCTCAAAAAATAAAATAAATAAAAATAAATAAAGCTCAGGCCAATGAAAAGATGGGAGCTGTTATCATATTTTAGGTCAAAAGAAATCAAGGGTCTGAGCACAGTATAATCCTATAATCATGCCTATGATCCTAACACTCTGAGAGGCCGAGATGGGGGTATCGCTTGCACTCAGGAGTTCGAGACAAGAGCAAGACCCTATCCCTACTAAAAAAAAAAAAAAAGAAAACTAGCCAGGTGTTGTGGTGGGAGCCTGCAGTCCAGCTACTCAGAGGCTGAGGCAGAAGGATCACCTTAGCCCAGGAGTTTGGCTGATCCCAGGGCACTCCAGCATCAGTGGCAGAGCAAGACTGTGTCTCAAAAAGTAAACAAGTAAATAAAAGACACCAAGGTAAGTCCCTTTCCTCCAAAAAGGAAACCTGGACTCCAGAAGGGCAAATGCCCTAGTTTTGCTAACATCAATTTATAATGGGAAATAGCTGTGAGTGAGAACAAGCCTCTCCTGCCATCCTCTCCATGTTTGCACAAGCCCCAGCCCTTGAACCACAGGGACTGTGCTCCCTGCCTGTGACAGTGCTGAGAACATTTGCTCTCAGCATCTTCGTTCCTCCGGGTTTAATCATCAACATAAGTCAAGAGCCCTTGATGGCTGGAGGTGGAGCACATGATTGCACTTATCCTAACAGCCTGGCCAGGGCCACATCAGATCAGCCCAGGCACAGGACAGGCCCTCAGCAAGCATATGCTATCCTAGAGGGTCCTCGGCAGCCTGAAGGAGACAAGAAAGACCCAGGTATGGCAGCTCAGGGGAGGAGCCTTTGGGACACAGTGGACACAGCAGCAGAAAAGAGACCCACGTGCCTCTAGGGAGAGAAGAATAGGGAAACCCAGCGGGGCCTGGGGAAACACACCTAACGGAGGCCTGAATCTGATTGCACCTTACCCGTACTTGGCCAGTACCAGGCAGCAAAACAGTGCCCTCTCCACTCCCCTGTCCCACTGTGCTCCCAGGACCCAAGTAAGGAAAAAAGAACATGATGTGACATTCACTGAGTGTTTGCCACATGCTTGGCACTCTGCTAAGGGCTTTGTAAGCACTGTCTTATTTAATCCTTGTATTCTATGCATGGAGAAATTGAGGCTCGGGGAGGTCGGCTTTCTTTTGAACGCAGTCTTTCTTGGAAGCTGCCCTCACTGCTGGCATCTGGCCGAGTCTGTGCAAATCCACCATTTTCAGAAACACAGAATGTGCTCCTCCCAAGTGGTAATTTTCTTAATCTATCCTGCTACAATTCTATTTGCTGTTTTCCAGTCCTTGAATTTCTCTGTCCTCCTGCCTGGTAGTCCTGGCTAAGATCACCACTTCCAGGGCCAGAACTAGGGAAAGGCAAACGAGGGATCCAGGGTCAGAATATAAGGAGCTGTTCACCCCTGCACCTGCAGGCCCACCTGGTCCCATCTGTGTCCAGGATGAGGTGACATTGAAAGGGGGAGATTGTGCCTTGTTCTTGGTTTTAAAGGAAATGTTTCAAGTATTTCCCCTTCTAGAATGATGCTTATTTCTTTACCAAATTTTTTTGTTTTTGTTTTTGTTTTTGTTTTTGTTTTTGTTTTTTGTTTTGAGACAAAGTCTCAAGCTATTGCCCTTGATAGATTGCTGTGGCATCATAGCTCACAGCAACCTCCAACTCGGGGCTCAAGCAATCCTGTTGGCTCAGTTGTTTCTATTTTTAGTATAGACAGGGTCTCGCTTTTGCTGAGGCTGGTCTGTTGGAGACCAGCCTCCCAGAGTGCAAGGACTACAGGTCTGGGCCACTGTGCCCTGCCCTCTTTATCAGGTTTTTAAAAATTCTTTTCTATTCCTTCTGTGCCCCGGCCCGCGGAGCTAGTTCAGCAGGGACCTAGGATATGGAGGAATGAAAGAGTGGAAGAAGGGAACAAGAGGCACGAAGAATGAGGAGCAAGACAGGATTCTGATCAAACTCCCAAAAACTTTATTTTTTAACAGCTATTTAAACACAAGTGGAGGGGGGAGGTGTGCTCAGAGGTATGAGAGGGTGGGAATTCCAGGAGCAGGTGTGGTAATCCAATGGTCAGGATGTTTGTTTCGCCTAGGGCAGTAACCTTCCAAGCACTTGACTTAAGCGATAAGTTTGCAAGGTGAGCTTGCTCTTAAGTATTGGCTCCCAACACAAGAGATCCTGAAATCCAGATAGCAGATAGTTTCTGAACCCCAGAACGACTCAACCTGAATAAGACATCCCCCAGGCACATTATAATTAACTTTACTGAAGTTAATATGAAGGACAAAATCCTGAAAGCAGCCAGATGTATAAAAAACCATAACCTACAAGGGGAAGAATATTAGAATGACTGCTGATCTCTCCTGAAACCTTTCAACCCAGAAGAGGGTGGTCATCAACTTTTAATCTCCTAAAACAAAATAACTTTCAACCCAGGATCCTGTACCCAGCTAAACTGAGTTTCATTTATGATAGAGAAATTAAATACTTTAATGACATTCATATGTTGAAGAAATTTGCCATAACTAAACCAGCTCTCCAGGATATCCTCAGACCTATTTTCCATAATGGCCAGCGCAACTCTCCACCACAAAAGTAAACTGACTCTGAAACCTTTGATCAAATTCCAAATTCCACAGTGGTGAAAGGATTAAAAATGTCCACTGGTCTTTCGAAAAACTCAATACCCAAAATTATACCAGACCGATCAATATTCTCAATTAATGTGAATGGATTAAATTGTCCTCTAAAGAAGCACAGGCTGGGTGACTGGATACAAAAACTCAGACCAGATATCTACTGCATACAAGAATCTGACATTACCTTAAAAGATAAATATAGACTCAAGGTGAAGAGATGGTCATCTATATTCCAGGAAAATGGAAAACAGAAAAAAGCAGGTGTTGCAATTTTATTTGTATATACAAAAGGCTTTAAACCAACAAAAGTAAGGAAAGACAAGTAGGGTCACTATATATTTGTTAAGGGCAAGACTCAATATGATGAGATTTCAATTATTAATATTTATGCACATCACTAAAATGCACCTCAATTTATAAAAGAAACTCTAATGAACATGAGCAACTTGATCTTCTCCAGGTCTGTAGTAGTCAGAGATTTTTAACACCCCTTTAGCAGTGTTGGATAGATCCTCCAAAAAGAAGCTAAGCTAAACAATCTTATATTTAAACTTAACCATCCAACAATTGGATTTAACACATATTTAAAGAACATTTTATCCTAACAAAACTGAATACACATTCTTCTCATCAGCTCATGGAACGTACTCCAAAATTGATCACATCTTAAGTCACAAATCTAACCCCAACAATTTTAAAAGAATAGAAATTATTCCTTGCATCTTCTCAGACCATCATGGAATAAAAGTGGAATTCAGTAACAACAAGAACCTGCGTACTCATAGAAAAACATGAAAACTGAATAACCTCATGCTGAATGATAGCTGGGTCATAGACGAGATTAAGAAGGAAAGAAACAAATTTTTAGAACAAAATGACAATGAAAACATGAATTACAAAACCTCTGGGATACCGCAAAGGCAGTCGTAAGAGGGAAATTTATAGCACTGTAAGCCTTTCTCAAGAGAACAAAAAGAGAGGAAGTTAACAACTTAGTAGGACATCTCAAGCAATTGGAAAAGGAAGAACAGTCCAATCCAAAACCCAGCAGAAGAAAAGAAATAACCAAAATTGGAGCAGAATTAAATGAAATTGAAAACAAAAGAATTATACAACAGATCAATAAATCAAAAAGTTGGTTTTTTGAAAAGGTCAATAAAATAGATAAACCTTTAGCTAACCTAACCAGGAAAAAAAAGAGTAAAATCTCTAATTTCA